>OZ035873.1:48109300-48396706 GCA_964034865.1 Eristalis intricaria | reverse complement strand
AACGAGGTTCGTAGTCCGAACCACGATCTGGAGAACAGAGCCGACTAAACCACTTCTATCTCCTTAACGAGATAAGTCAATGGCGTTCGGAGAATCACGGTTTTTCCAGATTCAATGACGAAAATATGGCAAACAATGCCGTAGCCAATGATGGAAACAGACTGCTGTCAGACTTAAACTCTTGCACAGACGGTTTACAGATCCAAGAAGTCTGGAAGTCAGATCCCTAAAGTCAGAGATCAAAAACCTCCAACAACTAATAAAAATCAATTACAATTTAGCTATAAGCTTGCACTGGGGCAATAAAATCCGGGCTGTACGATCCAGCAACCGGGTATGTTCCCGCAAGTAAATAAAATATTCAGAAGGAAAGATCAAAAATGACATTCAGATCGTTAGACTTCCCAGAACAACTGACAACGAACAACTACTGACCTCAATCAATGTTGATCCAGATGAGCCGTGCTAGACAACGACTTTTTCATGGTCGAAGATCCCCAGGAGAAGGTTAAAACAATTGGTGCTGTTTTCCCAGAGAGTGTATACGGTCAACGAGGTTCGTAGTCCGAACCACGATCTGGAGAACAGAGCCCGACTAAACCACTTCTATCTCCTTAACGAGATAAGTCAGTGGCGTTCGGAGAATCACGGTTTTTCCAGATTCAATGACGAAAATATGGCAAACAATGCCGTAGCCATTGATGGAAACCAGATAGTGATTTCCCAAGAGATCTCCAGGGGATCCTTAAATATATGAAGAACAAGAAATCAGCTGGGATGGATGGTTTCCCGAACATCGTGCTTAGTCATCTTCCTCCGGCGGCAGTCGAAATTTACACTACACTGTTCAACAACGCGCTCAGTAATGCATATTACCCGGAACGTTGGAAGATAGCCGTGGTGCAACCAATCCCTAAACGGGACAAAGACAAAAGCATCCCGTCAAACCTCCGATCGATAAGTCTTCTTCCTTGCATCAGCAAGGTCTTCGAAAAGATTGTTATTCGAGCCCTAAAAACGTGGGTCGAGGACAACAATATTATACCGGACAACCAGTTTGGATTAAGGGCGGGGCATGACACCACACATGCCGCGTCGAAGCTGGTATCCGACATTCAATGGAATAAAATAAAAAACAATGTACGGGTGCCTGTCTGATCGACTTAGAGAAGGCGTTCGACACCGTTTGGCTAGAGGGCCTTTTCCTTAAGCTCGTCAGGCTTGGCTTACATAAAACATTGCTATACATGATATATGACATGATAACAGGTAGAAAGTTCGTCGTAAAAAGTGGCGGCGTAACTTCTACCACAGTTTTTAATATCAATAACGGTCTACAGCAGGGGGCTGTTGGTTCCCCGATATTGTTTGCTATTTTCACTGCAGATCTTCTTAGGTCTATGCCGCACCTAATCGCGTACGTCGATGACTTAGTGGCGTACAGATCAGGCCCGAAGGTAGAAGTCATTAATACCTTGTTGCAACGTGACTTTGACAATACTTTGACATATTGCGATGACTGGAAGCTGCGTATCAACTTCCAGAAGTGTGAGACTGTCCTTTTCCGTACCCCGCTGGCCATGGCCTCAAGGGATACGCGCGTAAACTGGAAGAAGTTCAGCATAGTTGACCCCCAGGGTCAGACGTTAGCCGTGAAAACTGTAGTTAGATATCTTGGCATTTGGTTGGATCATTTTCTGTATTTTAACAAACATATAGAGAAGGCTCTGACCAATGCTAGAAAAGCCTTTGCTGTGGCAAGTAAGCTGTTTTACAGCAGCCAACTTGATACCAGGGTGAAGGTCATCTGCTACATGGCCCTCATAAAGCCAGTCATGGTGTATGGGTGTCCCCTGTGGTTCAACGTGAGTCCTTCCCAGATGGAAAAGATGAGGGTGTTCGAGAGACGGTGTCTTAGGACTTGTCTCCGGTTGTATCGATCACCCGAATCTGAGTACAAGAAGTACTATCCTAACGAGGTCCTGTACAACAGGGCAGACGTGAAGAGGATAGACAATTTTATCATTAAATTAATAAGAAGTCACATTGCAAGAAGCATGAATTCTACCAACAGTCTGATCTTCGGGGCTTACTATCCCAATTATATGTACCATGAGAGGGTGCGCCACAACGGCTTTGTCCCACCTGAAGCATTCCTCTATTTCGATTCGATCGGCTTGATCCAGGACACGGAAGGATGTCCTGTAATCTACCACGCGATGCGCCGAACAGTTGACAGGCGACTCCTCTACGAATCCGCGAACACGAAGATCTTCTCCGGTTCAGTAGAGCGATCCCTGCTCAAAACAGGAGAGAGAGAGTGATAAGGAGCGGCACTTCTTTTGGTGGTAACACCAGAACCAATCCCCGCCTTCACCGTCCCTGCCTATAGGATATTAATCGTTTAGTTGGTATAGCGGCCCACTTACCTAGTTGTAAGGCAGCAAAAAAAAAGTAAGAAAAAAAAAAAGAGGTGCACCAGGCCGTGTGGATTATATATGTTACGCATATATATAACATACACGCCCTTGAGTACACGTCCGTAGTATTACGGACATAGATTAAGTTAGATTAAGTGTTTTTTAATAGGTATTAAGGTTTTTTAGATTTAGATTTAGGTTAGGTAATAATAATAACAATGTATAGAGCGCCAAGTTTTTCTTAGTTTTCTTGGCCAGTAAAGTCTGTCCTAAGGACAAAAAAAAAAAAAACAATACTTTAGATGCCGAAAGGCAAATAGTAAGTTAGATTAGAATATTTTAGAGTACCCCGTCAGTAAGATAGAATTAAGTACATGAATTGTTAGATATTAAGATAGATTTTTATGTCATTTTTGTCTAGTATAAGTTGTCCTCAGAAATAAAATAAAAATGAAATTAAAAAAAAAAAAAAAAAAAACGACATAAACACCTCTATGAAGTTTCAAAGTAGTAGAATAAGTATCGCCGAAGAACATTTAAGGTAGAAATTCCGATGGTACTCCATGAACTCCCAACGGAGCGCCGCATCTTACCGTATAAAATTTTAAAAAAAGTAAAAGAAATATGTCTTAATAATTACTAATATTTTTTGCGAAATCGCATTGACTTACTATTCGGACTTATCTCAATATAACTGAAAAAAGGAATAAATGGTAGAAGAAAGAAACTCGTGACTGTCGATTGGCGAATTTTACAAAAGCAATATTTTTACTCTTCATTTGTTCTTAGGCATTGATATTTATGTTCCTACGTTCTTTGTTAAATATGGCCGCTACGGCGGGAGATTCGAATATTATACCAGTTTCTAGTCACAATATAGAGAGATAATAAACAAATTTTATTTTAAGTTTATTCATAGTTTATTTTTTAGAATTAAATGGATTTTGTTTATTATAAATTTTATATGTTACGCGTGGCTACGCTTTTTTGGTTGTAACTCATCAATCATGCATCCGATCAATATAATTGTGACTATTTATATTGTTCTTAAGCATGGAAAAGAAGAAAAATAAATAAATTTGGTACCAAAACCTTTTTTACAGAATTCTGAACATAGTTGCAGAAGACATCAATGCTGAGTGATTCTGACTCAGATAAGAATGATTCTTGGGTCTGCGAAACGCCAGCAGCGTTGGAGGACACCTGGCGTCTATTCGTAATACTTACATATTGGAAAAAATGTGTTTTCATTTCTAACTTACTGGCTCTATGCGGGCACTGTTAGCTAAGCTTAATCTTGTTCTATGTTTTTCGTCCTAACATTACAGTAAGTAAAATATTAATGATAATTTTAAAAGAACAACTTAGTATTAAGAAAAAATTGGAAAACTTAATGGTTGGACTTTTTTAAAACATGCACGAGCTAACTTACATTCTACCTTAAAATAAAACTTGCAAGCTAACTTAAGCTAACCTATATATGTATATATGCATATACACATGTATATATCTCTAAAAACACATACATCTCTATGTATATAAGTTATAAGACATTAGTGTCAACGTTTGTACTTTTAAGTTATTGCACTTCCTAAACCCATTCCAATTCCAATTACCTTTCGCACCGCTAGCACTTCCTGTACGTTCACCCCACACACAACACATCCAACACTCTCCCAGTACCTCAATACAGCATACTCACCTCACACAACGCACTCATATTTCACGTATCCCAATATCAGCACTTACTCCATGCCCGAGCACAATAGCTCGTAAGCATTCTGTTATTGTTAAGGTAGGTTAAGTTCAGTTTGAATTGAAAAATAAAAGATTAGTCTTTTCAAGATCACCATAGGTGATAGACATATTTGTTTAATTGGCGCCCAACGTGCAAAGAACGATTATTCCCATACTCAGGAGAAAAGCGTTGGAAAACAAAAAAAATACTGAAAAAAATTACTAAAGACTTAAGAGACAAAAAAGCTGTGATTGTAAAAGAAAATAAGAGAAGAGTGTAGTGACATTTTCAAGAAACCAACAAGGAATTATGAAAGGAATTTTCATGTAAGTGTCTTAAATTTGTAGTGAAATTGTTCAGACATACGAATTTTTTTTAAATAACATTTTTGAAAGAATATATTTTGTGTTTTTTTACAACATGGACCAAGCCCAATTTCAAGCAGTTGTTACTGCTGTTGTGCAAGCAGCACTAGAACACAGTAACGAAGTATTCAATAGGCAAGTCAGTGAATTAACTAATAGAATAAACACATTAGAATCTCCCGTAAAGGTGGAAGAATACAAACCTGTAACCATACCGACTTTTGCCAATTCTTTTCCCAGTCGGGACAACCGAAAGACACTCTAATTCCACTCATTATGAAAAAATTCAGCATGATGCTTTCCACCATGTGCCAACTCCTATGGATGTTGATCCTTCTTCCTCTCGCTATAGGTTTAATACGGCAAATTCAGGGAGAACAAATAGAACTGGTATATCTAATGTTCGTTCGACGTTCCCTACGGCGAACTATCGAAATATCCAACCTATGCAAAATTCCCACCAAAGAAACAATATGCCGGAATTTCAAAGCTTATCACAGAAAAGACAACGCGAATCTGATCGACTACCTATCCCTAAATTACAGAGAATTAATAATTTTAACCAAGCGCCCATATCCTCTGAGAACCATCTCTATGAAGGTCCATACTATGACGAAGAGAAAAATCAAATGGCATACGATTTTATATCAGATGAGGTAAATTTTTAGGGGTAAATCCCTCCTGCCATATGTAAGTCATACACTAGCAGGACGGGAGATAAAATTGTTGATAGATACCGGTACGAACAAAAATTATGTTAAACCTCTCGACAACATAAAAGGTGTAAGAACAATAGATAATCCATTCCTTGTCAGATCAATACTGTAGCAAGCTAAGAAATAGTTCTTTAAATAAAAATAACACATTATTAATATGAAGTCATTAATTTTTTAACTTTATTTATATTTTACGTAGGCACACACTGCTGTCTACCTTACGAATGTATGGTTTACAATATTGTTCTCACTATGAGTGTATCGTACCGGCAGTTGTTTCATAGAATTAAGGTTTTTACGTGAATTTTGCAATGTATGGCTACAATTCGGCCATCCTGACATGCAATCGTCCCGATTGACCATAATCACTTATTTTAATTTAACCAAGGCTTAAGGTTAGCGATTTCCCATGCTCCAGTATAGGGTATCTGACTTAACTGTAACCCTTCGCCATATTTTATTAGATACCTATCAATAGGTAATACCTTTGCTACGACATAAGGTCCTTTAAATCTGAGTGCAATTTTCTTACAAGCTCCTGGTGTATCGTTTTCAACATTCATAAGCATTTCACATTCTTCTTCAAAAGTATTTATGTTATTTTCTATAATTTTTTCTTTTTTGCATTTGTCCTTTTTTCAAGTTTTAAGTTAGCTTTCCTTAAGAAATCATTCCCCAATATAGCAGGATACTGCATTGTTTCATTTTGAACAACAAAGATATTTAATACAATTTTTTCGCCTTCGAATAAAATACATACTTTAACTTTACCAATAACTGAAAGTGGACTTTTATTGATTCCAACGTAATTATAATTCAAATTTACTTTTTTTAAAATAAGGACTTCTGCCACGGACTGCTGTCAAACTATACTTATTGAACTGCCGGTATCTATTAATGCTCCTAATAATGCTTCACAAAAATAATTTTCATTCTTAAAAGTTGAGTGTAGTTTTCTTACCTAATCATTATATTCTTCCTGCGGATCGAGTTCAAAGCTGGCTTCATCTTCTTCTTTCGACATTTTGCAGAGTAATGTCCCTTTTCTTCGCACACATGACACGCTCCTGGTTCTCTTCTCGGTTTGAAACAGCCCGATGCAAAATGTCCCACGGAGTTACAGTTGTAGCACTTTATTAATTTATCAGCTGGTCCAGATCCTCCAACAACTAAATCCTGACATGTTTGCGGTTCGTTTGGCCAAGATCATATTATCGAATGCTTCCAGCAATTGGAATTTATCCGAAAAGCGATGCATCCTTGCCTGCGATCTCAAAGTATAGGCTGATTTTCCTTCTACTTCTTCCACGACAATCTTGTTGGCCAAAATAAGTTTGTCATGAAAATATTCCTGGAACGACTCGGTCGGCTGCCATTTCCTGTTTTCAAATTGGCGTATGTTTGTACGATCTCCAAACAGTGCTCGCATGTTCTTGAACAACTCTTCCACCGGAATAACCATCAAGTCCAGTCTTGAGTGTAACCATTTCAAAGCCTTTCCCTTGAGTTTGTTAGAGATAAGTCGTGTTATTGTCATCCAAACCGAAAGCACGCAAAATACTTTTCAATTGGGATTCCCAATGACCAAAAGAATCTCCATTCCCAGTAAATTCCGGTAAAACGGTAAAAGGTCTTTTACATGACAAAAATTGTTTTTTTTTTTTCGTTTCAGTTTGATGTGTGTGACTTTGATTTAGAATATCAGTTCTTTTTCCTCTCATTAAAATTTCGTTTTCTTTCCTCATTAGCTCATTTTCTTTTTGCTGTATTACGGATTCTCTCTTCAATATATCGATCTCTCTTTTTATTAACTTCCAGTCATCAATTCATTTCAGCGCGCTCATCAGTATTCTTTTCATTATCATCTCTCGTTATTTCATCTGCACTCTTCATTTGTCTTCTCTATTTTGTTAACTCTCCTACTTTATTTAAGTTGTCGCTCCTTTTTTTACCCCTCTCTTCAATATTTGTTCCTGTGGCATCAGTTTCTGCCGATTGTTTCTGGTCGATGCACTCCTCAAAATCTTCCTCGGAATAGTTTTCAGCATTATACCTTTTATCCCTCTCATCAATGTTTGCTTCTGCGACACCAACTTCTGGTTGTGTGTGACCAGTACTCTCCTCAAAATCTTCATAGAAATCGTTCTCAGCATCGACCGCGTCCTGCTTTTCCACGTAAGAATGGAAGTCCCCTCGTTCGCTTCCCGGAATTTGGATCAAGCGTAGCATCAGCTCGCTTTTTAGCACTTAACTACTGCTTCAGCAGCGCATGATTGCATGATTAAACACAAGATATTAAATAAAAATAACACATTATAAATATTAAGATATTAATTTTTTAACTTTATTTATATTTTACGTCAGCACACACTGCTGTCTACTTTACGAATATATGGCTTACAATATTGTTCTCACTATGAGTGTATCGTACCCGCAGTTGTTTCTTAGAATTAGGGTTTTTACTTGAATTTTGCAATGTATGGCTACAATACATGGCACAAATAAAATTGCATATAAATGCATAATGAACATTTTCGATAGAAATACTCCTTTTTTCCTACTACGTGATTTCAGTACATTCGATGGTATTATCGAATTCGATCTTTTGCAAGAAATTAACGCTCATCTTGATCTCGCAAAGGAAAGTTATCATACAACGACGGAGAAGAGAAATTATTATATTTCTACTGTAAGGATGTGAACCATATTGTCTATGCAAATAAGACCATACCTGTTGAAATACAAGAACAGTTTTCATCAATGATGAACCGCCATATGAAAGTTTTTGCCGATCTAAATGAATCCTTACCGTTCAACACTAATAATGTTGCAACTATTAGAACAAGAGATGATGAACCCGTCTATTCCAAAATTTATCCCTATCCAATAGCAGCTAGCAACTTTGTTAAGGACGAAATTTCTAATCTCCTTAAGGGTGGTATTATTAGACCTTCACGGTCGCCCTTTAATAACCCAATTTGGGTGGTTGACAAAAAGGAGTTGAAGGTTCCGAAAAACGAAAAATGCGTCTTGTTATAGATTTCAGGAAACTGAATGAAAAAAATATAAGCGACAAGTACCCGATTCCCGATATAAAAATTATTCTTTCAAATTTGGGACAATCGTCCTTCTTCACGACGTTAGACTTAAAATCTGGATTTCATTAGATTATATTATCTGAACGGGATAGAGAAAAGACCGCATTTTCTATAAATAATGGCAAGTACAAGTTTTGCAGACTTCCTTTCGGTCTAAAGAATGCAAACAGCATTTTTCAACGAGCCATAGACGATGTTTGAAAGGAGGAAATTTGAAATATCTGTCGAATCTACATTGACGGTATTATTATATTTTCAAAAACAAAAGAAGATCATCTTAAGCACATAAGCCGTATCCTACATAAACTTTACCAAGCGAACATGCGCGTTTCTCTCGAAAAGTCAAAATTTTTTAAAACGGTGGTGGAGTTTTTGGGATTTTTCGTATCCAATTAGGGTATAAAAACTTGCCCAGACATGATAAAGGATATTGTCAATTATGAGGTTCCTAAAACACTTCGTAGCCTGCGATCATTCCTCGGTCTTTCAGGATATTATAGACGCTTTGTAAGGGACTATGCATATATTGTAAAACCGCTCACGAAATATTTACGGGGGGAGAACGGTAATGTGACTACAAGGCAATCAAAAAATATAAATATTAAATTGGACGAGAAAGCCATAGGTGCTTTCAGAAAAATTAAAAACATTCTAGCTTCCGATGATGTGCTTCTCTTGTATCCTGACTATGAAAAACCATTTGATTTGACCACCGACGCATCCTCACATGGCACTGAAACATTCATTTGTAGGTCAATGAGTGCATGCACAGGTGCGTGCAAACGCCAAAATCGCGCGCGCAAATGCGCTTGTCTCCCTCTCGCGCACTGTTTATTGTTCTCTCTTGCATCGAATGATGCTAAAGCTAAAAACGCGCGCTCAATTGGAAGCTATTCATGCAGAGAGAATAACTAGGCATTGTTGTTGCGTGTGGGTAAGAGAGAGGCGCATCGTAATCTGTGCGTAATGGTATGATGTTGTGGAAGGTTGTCGAGAGCGGTGTAGTAGGTGGCGTTTGTGAGACTCTCTTTCTTCTGTTCTTAAGTAAGAATGCAATACCTACATATCATTAGTAATTGAGACACCAACGAGTGCACACTGTTAAGAAGTTTTAAATAAACAAAGAAAATATAAAAAAATTAAATAAGCAATACTGTTTTTTTTAATATTGCATCATAAATAAAGCTCCCGAACATTACTGGCACAGTCGGAAAACACGCAGCTTATACAAAAAGTGAACAAAACAGTGTTAACAAAAGACATCATAATAAACTAAACTCAGTGCTGGAAATAAAGCAGAAACAGGAAACACTACCATCGATAAAGGAATATATATAATAGTATATAAGGTATGGATTCTGTAAATTTATTAGAAATGGTGAAAAGCGTAGGTGAATACACGGGACGTCCTTAAGAACTAGATATGTTTATCAAACATGTGGATTATATCTATGTATACACTAGTGGCATGAATGAAAAATCAAAAGGTTTCTTAGATCTTACAATTATGCAAAAAAGCAAAGATCGTGCAAATATTGTACTAATTAACAATAAAAATCCAACACATTGGCCCGACATCAAATTAATTTTAAAATCTAACTGATCCATCAATGATAGCATAGAAAATTGAAATGTTAAGATTTCAAAATTCGGTTGAGGATTTATTCGAAAAAACACAAAATCTTTTAACGCAACTTAATATTAAATCTTCTTTGTCAAATCCTGTGACTTTCCCGTTTGGTTTAATAGCACACTTAATGAAGAAATGGCGCTTAAAATGTTTATCAATAAACTACCTAGTGAACCAAAGCTTATCTTACAAGCTAGAAACCCAAAGTGTTTTACAGAAGCAAAGGCGATCCTAGTGGATACAGACAATTTTTATGTTTCGTTCAATGTACCTTATACTCGTAGCTCAAATAGACAATCGCCAAATTTTAACGGAAACTTTTCACCTAGTATGCAACAAAATAACAGCATTCAACGTAATAATAATAGGAACAATCCTAGAACAAATTTCAGAAATTTTCGGCAAAACAGTTAAAATCAACCTCCACATATCCCTCCCCATTATTCAGATGAAATTCAGTACCAAATTCGAAACCATAATAGCTCAGCAAATTTTAGAAATAATTTGTCTACAAACAGACGAAATTCTAATCCTTCCTATGGCGCTGTTGTCAGGGATGGATTTGACCCTCAGTCCCAAAATATAAATAGACCCGGTTTATCTCGAAGAACCCATCAATCGATGGAGGTAGATCATTTGCAGGCACAAAATTTTGCTGGTAACGAAACTGCTCACACCACACAACCTTTTGTAGATTCAAGATCCCAAAATTTTCAGTTGGACACCTCCGGAATCTTCCCTGCATAATAGTTCAAACCAGGTCAATTCCATTCAAATTGCTGATAGTTTCAGGCGCAGGGACATCTTTGATAAAAAAGGCCTATTTCATAGTTCATTCAAATCTGAATTGAATAAGCCTATTCAACTAAAATCTATAATATTACAATGTTATAAACATTGATTTCCATATACCAGACATGTTTTCAATTGCTGGAAAACTTAACATTGATAATTTGAACAAAGAAAAAGTTAACCAGCCAATGGCAACACTTAAAAAGTTCAAGTAAGTTTTTTTCTTCGAAGGTGATGAACTCTCTACAGCCCTCAAATATAACCATAGAATACCAACAAAGAACGATATACCAATGTATTCTAAGGCATATATGTACCCAGAAGCGCACAACGAAGAGGTTAACAAGCAAATCTCAGAGATGCTTAAATCCGGTATAATTAGGAACTCTACAAGTCCATATAATGCACCAATTTGGGTCGTACCAAAAAATCTGACAATTCGGGTCAGCAAAATTGGCGCATTGTAGTGGACTACAGGAAACTAAATGAGGTAACTGTAGAGGACAAATTCCCTATCCCAGTCATAGATGACATCCTTTCCAAATTAGGTAACGCCCAATATTTTTCGGTAATCGATCTTGCTAAAGGTTTCCACCAAATCCCAATATGCGAGTCAGATATACATAAAACGGCATTTTCTACAGCAAGTGGTTATTATGAATTCACTCGCATGCCATTCGGACTTAAGAATGCACCTGCATCATTCCAAAGAATGATGAATGAAGTCCTGGCCGATTATGTTGACAAGATTTGTATGGTGTACCTCGACGATATACTTGTCTTTTCTACTTCGCTTCAAGAGCACATTGATTCTCTAAATAAAATATTTAAACGGTTAAGCGAATACAATATGAAAGCGCAAATCGATAAGTGTAACTTCCTTAAGCGCTACACAGAATATTTGGGTCACGTAATATCAAAAGACGGCATTACTCCAAACCCGGATAAAGTCGATGTTATTAAAAACATCAAATTGCCACAAACGATTAAGGAAATAAAATCATTTCTGGGAGCAACAGGGTTTTATAGAAAATTTATTAGAGATTACTCAAAAGTAGCCCTACCAATGATTAAGTACTTGAAACACGCTAACTACTGATGCCAGCAATGCAGCTTTAGGAGCAGTTCTCTCACAAAATGGTCACCCGTCGCTTATACATCAAGGACTTTAAATCGTCATGAGAAAAATTACAGCACAATTGAGAAAGAACTTCTTTGTATAGTATGGGCCACAAAGTATTTTAAACCATACTTATTTGGTCGCAGGTTTAAGGTTCAAACTGATCACCGACCATTAGTGTGGCTCAACTCACTAAAAATACCTAATTCAAAGCTGCAACGTTGGAAACTCAGGCTAAATGAGTTTGATTTAGATATTGAGTACATTAAGGGTAAAGAAAACAACGTAACTGATTATCTTAGTCGTCTTCAATTGAATTATGTAGAACATGAATGTGAAGAAATTAAATCAGACCTAGCTACAATACATAGTGGTGCAGAAAATGCTGATGATCATATCTATATTACAGAAACTCCTTTAAATATATATAAACATCAGATAGTAATTCAAAAAGACAACTCAGATAGGTGTATAAACAAGATCCTGTACAAAAAAAGAAGAACAATTATTTCAATAAAAAATTATAAAGAGGATTACATTCTAGAAATTCTAAAAGATCTATTGCCAATAAAGAATGGGAAATCATTAGGCAACGGTTAAAGGAGGACAAGGGTTGAACAACCGCCTTTTAAAGAACGAGAGCTCGTTAAAAACTTAGGCTTTCATAACATCAAACATTTGCCACGCTATATTATAAAGGATGTTAAAGAAAAAGGTAGGACTTACTTTAAAGACAAACATGGACTTAAACGCGAAAGACAAGTAATAAAAAGAAGTTACAAAAACCAAAATCCAATAGGCAAAATTGAATTCGATCCAAAACAAACAGGTAGAGATTATACTTATAGAACAAGAAAAACCAAACGGTAGACTGTCCACAGGATCCCTATTTGTTCTTAATCACTCCTACTTATGTACTTAGACTAAGTATTTCTTTTGCTTGTATTCTTTTTATCTTTTACTTATCAATGAATTTTATCTGTTAACATTAATATATCAATGAAAATCACAGAAACTAAATATAAATTGTTAACATAGAATTATATACGATTTCACATACTTATATTTGTCACTTTGAAATAAAACTGCAAGTATTCTGATTACATATTGACGTGGAGAAGAAGGAGAGATGAACTATTGTAATTTATTTATTGATCAGATTTTTGAAATTTAATGAAAGTATACCTTCCTACAACATTTACTATGGATCGTGGAATGTTAACACTAGGGCGGTTAACATAGTGCGTCATGCACCATATTGGCACTGATACATTCATTTGTAGGTCAATGAGTGCATGCACAGGTGGGTGCTAACGCCAAAACCGAGCGCGCAAATGCGCTTGTCTCCCTCTCAAGCTGACCCAGGCTATAGCGCGCGTGTTACGTTCGTTGCCGAGGGGTTTGTAAAAAAAATGCAAATGCTTTGATTGACTGATCAGAACGAACTGACTTTATTTGACAATTGTATTTGACATGAAGCCTTTGTTGCAAAGGTGATCACACGAACTTTAAATTAGGACGGAACTTGTCCAGACGCTGAGTATGCATTCTGTTCGTATGGTCACCTGTGCAGTACAGTAAAACCATATTCATACATGATAGATATGATTGCAAAGGTGATCGGTGGTCACCTGTGCAGTACAATAATGTACATACATACATACATGACACATGTGATTGCAAAGGTGATCATACGAACTCTTAATAGAGCGGAAATCGACTAGACGCTGAATTGCATATTCGGCTGTTCGTATGTTCACCTGTGCAGTACAATAATTACTATCAATGAATGATGCAGGGAAGGCGGTGTGGGGGTGATGACTCGTTGTTGATGGTTGTAGGTCTAGGGGTTGATGGAGGGGCAGGAGGCTGTCGTAACTCCTCCCCCCTTAGCATAGAGCGACGGCCACAATGATGTCATTGGAGCAGGAGCGAAGGATTGCAGCACTGGAAAGTTCGGCCTTATCTGTTTCTTGACAATGGTGATCGTGATCATGATGACCATAAGGATGACTGTTGATGAGAGTATTGTGGATGTACCGGTGATATAGTGCAGATTCTGGGTTTTGATTCCAAGGGTATGCATTTCTGCTTGAGTTTTGAAATTGAATTCCTTGAGTTTTTGTAGGCTGAGCGTATCTCTTGTGGAATTTGCGTGAATGGTGTTACTTGGTGGTGGCAAGACGTGGACTTCGTCCCAGAAAGTTGTCGGGCTGTTTTCGTAACAAGTGGATTAATGCTGTGCCTTCTACTGTTGTGGTTTGGATGCTGCAAGTAGAGTTTATTAGAACTTTGGGTACATTAATGAATAATATAAAGTTCGGCTCAGGTTGTGATATATTCTCGATTTCGCCAACATCGTTGATTGGGCAGTGAGCAGTTTTGCCTGTCATCAAGTTGCCGATACATTTGGAGTTGATGACTTCTTCTCGGATTGTGGGTTGCGAACAATAGTAAGTGTTTTCTATTTTGAGGCAAGGGGCATTATAGTGTTGTATGTATTTCTTATTATAAATTACGAATGGTTCTGTAATTATTAGCTTCGTATCATTCAACGGGAGGGGAATATATACATATTGGTATCTTAATGTTAAATACAATATTTGAGCCATTGTAATAGGCTTCTAGTTTAAGAAATTCATATATTTGTTCGTTTGAAATGATTGTAATATTTTGTTTTTGCATTTTATTTCGTATAAAATTTAGTTCATTTTGGTTAAGTATGAATTTAGATATTATATTTAATTTGCTTTGGATCACTGCTTCAGCTATGTCAGAGATATGATTTCTTAATAGATCAATATTGAAATTAATTTGATTGAGGTATTGCGTCTCTGTTAGTATGTATTCTTCATGCTTTATTCTATTGGCTGTATTTTCTAAAAATGATGTTATTATAGTTTGGTCTTTATTAATATGGTTAGTGATGTTTTTTTAGTCTGTTTATCATTTGAAAGTTTTTTGTATTTTGGCTTAAAATTGAGTGTGTTATATTATTGATGTTAGTATTTATGTTTTCTATTTGTTGGTTGATATTTTCTGCGTCTTGTACGTATAAGTTTCCGGTTATGAGTTTAATGGCAGATCCTAATCCATTAATTAAACCTCTTCTATTCCTGATGATAGGGTATATTGTTGCCAACTTCCTTTCGAGTTCTTCGAGTTATGTGTACTGAGTTAGTAATTGTTCCTTTTTGTTTGTAAAGATTTAGAGATTTAGTGATAGCCTGAACGTTGTTAGTATAATCTTCTAGGTTAATTATATGTATGAGATTGTGAAAATTAGAGATGGCTCTTGCAGGTCCTATTTGGAGTGGGAGTATGCTCCGATTTTTTGTTACGTTATAAACTTCAATCAATTGTGGGGTAACGAACGGTGCTCTAAAAAAAAAAAAAGATGCTAAGGCAGTGACCTATCTCAATTTTATATGTGTACTTATTACTGTTATAATTTTATTTTATTATATTTTATTATTTTTTTTTAATTGATCTTATGGTCTAATGTATGTATATATTTATGTTGGGGTAGCCTCTTGATCATGTTGATGATCATACTACCATGTTAACATTCATATGCCCTGAATGTTTTTTTTTTTTTGTTTCCTTAATTTTTTTTATGAATCTTTTTGTTGTTTAAGGTAGTGATTGTAAACTTATTATTTTTCTTGTTTATATGCTTGGAAAATCTTGGGGTTAGTTTGTTACGTCTAGCTTCTTTCCGAAAAACAATTTCATTTTCACTTATATCTTCAGGGCCTTCTCTTACTTCATTCAGTTTTTCTAACGAGTTTGTGTTATATCTTCAACACTTTCTTGTATTTTGGGATAAAGTTCTCAAAGGTATTCGTTTAATTCGGAAAGATAGTCATGCTCATTTTCGAAATTAAGTGTTTTTGTAAATTTATAGGGCCTGCCAAAAAAAAGTTCGTACGATGTATGTTTATTAATGGAATGTATGGAATTATTATATGTAATTAGCGCTTCAGATAGGATTTCGTCATGTTCTGTGGTAAGTTTACAATCATTCCTTTTTTGCATTATTAATCTGTATATTTCTGTTAACGTGGAATGTAGCCGTTCCACTGGGGAATTGCTACTAGTTTCTTGAAAGGATGTGTGGTGTAGTGTTATTTCATATTGTCTACAGAAGTCGCGGAATATGTTCGATGTGAACTCTGCTCCTTGATCAGATACTATTTTCTTAGGTACTCCGTAAAGGCTTACATAGGTTTTAATGCATTTAAGCATTGTAATACTGCTTCTGCAGCTTAAAGTGTAACCGCTAGCAAATCTAGAAAATTTATCTATTATGGTTAAAACATTTTGCTTGTGTATACTGTAGACGTCTATGTGTATTATTTCTAGTGGTTTAAGGGGTGTTTCGGGTTTACTAAAATGGGGTTTCGGGGGATTTCTGTCATATTTTAGTGTTTTGCATTTTTCGCAATTATTAATAGTGGTGGTGATTTTTCCTTTCATGTTTGGGAAATATATCTCTCTTTTAAGATGTAAGAAGGTTTCATTGATACCTCTATGATTGGACTGTTCGTTGTAGTCCCTTATAATTTGTTTTTGTTCATCTTCAGAGCGTATATCCTCAAGAATCTCGGTGCATCTGATGGGCTTAAACGTCTTGTTGTATGAAAAATTTGGAATAAATCGTCTGAATGACTCGAAAAATTTCGTCACTAGAAAAAAATTGCTATTGTTTTGTTTGGAGGAACAACTCTTTTGAATATATCTATTATGCTTTCCTCATCGAATGAAGGCCTTCTTACAATACTTCTTCGTCTGTTTTTATAAATGTTCTCAACTGTAAGAGGTGATCCTCTATTGCTGGTTTCGAAAATAAGTTGAATGTTAAACTCGTTAAGAGGTTTCTTGGAAATAGGGATGCCATCATCCAAATTTTCATCGGCACTATGTATAGTAGAGACCATTTCTTCATCATTGTTAAATATTTCGAGATTGTGTAGAGAATTAAGCCCTTCTACTTTTATACGGATCAAAGCATCAGCGTTGGTATTTGATTTGCCTTTTTTATAGACAATCTCGTAGTCGTATTCTTCCAATTTGAGGCGCCACCTTACTAACTTGGAATTAGGTTCCTTGAGGTTCATAATCCAAGTGAGAGGTCTGTGATCGGTGACGATCTGAAATTTTCTTCCGAATAAATACGGACGGAAATATTTTGTGGCCCATATGATGGCAAGCAATTCTTTCTCTATTGTCGAGTAATTTCTTTCACAAGTAGATAGGGTTCTGCTTGCAAAACAGATTGGCTTATCGCGGCCTATGCGACCCTGTGACAATACAGCACCCAGCGCATAATTGCTGGCATCCGTGGTGAGGATGAAGGGTTTGTCCATCACCCTTTGAAATGTAGATGGAGCGTTCTTTAGGCCGAAGGGCATTCGGACATATTCATAATGTCCGCCTTCGACTGTGAACGCTGTTTTAGCCACATGTTTGGGATCCATTTCTATTTGATGGAACCCACTGGCTAGGTCTAGAGTTGTAAAATAGAGACATTTTCCTAGTTAATCTAAAATTTCAGTAATGTTAGGTAACGGGTATCTATCAGAAATGGTTTTGTCATTGACTTTTCTATAGTCAATGACAAGTCTCCATTTTTGTTGGCCACTAGCGTCTAGCTTTTTGGGTACCACCCAAATGGGTGAGCTCCATGGGGAATAACTATTGCGTATGATGCCTTGGTCCAGCATTTTTTTTTTTTTTTTTTTTTTTTTATTAGTGGCACAAATTTTACAATGTATTGCATACAATTAGTTATACAGAGATTTGGTTTACATCACCTTACTACTAAAATATTCATATAATCTTTATATAATTTATCACAGAAGTATTGGATTTTAGTCTGAAGGAAAAGCCACTTAAAAAACCTTCATGGCAAAAAAAAATTCTAATTCCGTTGGAGGGAAGAGAGAAGTGGTTAGTCTTGATTTCAAATTTCTGACTAGAATGTTTTAGAAAACACAAAAAAGATTGACAATAAATAAATATGTTAATATAAATAAATAAATAATAAACAAATAAATAAGTAAATAAATAAATAATTAAGTATATAAATAAATAAATATATAAATAAATAAGTTAATAAATAAATAAATAAATAAATAAATAAATAAATAAATAAATAAATAAATAAATAAATAAATAAATAAATTAATAAATAGATTAATAAATAAGTAAATAAATAAATATGTTAATATATTAAGCAAATCAATATACAGATAGATAATAAACAGGTAAGTATTGCACTCATCCTGCAGCTAAGTTTGAAATCAAGACGTTTCCGGATGATAAAAGGGATTGATTATATTGGAGAAAAAGTTTTTCAACTCTAGCTGTGACCATTTCGATCTTGGCTATCTTATGAAGTTCCGTAGTCGAGAAAAACCAAGAGAGATTTAGAATCATTTTAAGGAGCTTATTTTGCGTTATTTGAAGTCTCCGCAGATGACTTTTGGCGCACTTACCCCAGACAGGAGACCCATAGAACATGATCGGTTGGAAAATAGACTTAAAAATCAATATTTTGTTTTCATTGCTTAGTTTAGAATTCCTGCAAATGAATGGATAGAGAATCTCTATCGTTACGTTTATCTTTTTGATAATTTCTTGAATATGAAGCCTAAAAGTTAACCTTTCATGTAAGTGTACCCCAGGATATTTTCCACTCGGTTTCCACTCGATCGGAAAACCATTAAGTTTAAGGCTATTGCTTGGAAGTAAACAAGCTTTTCTTTTTCGAGTGAAATGGTCCAGCATTTTTGTAATCTGAGATTTGACTTCATCTTTGTGGACATATGGATATCTATACGATTTTGTATAGATAGGGATTTCATCCACAGTATTGATGTGGTGTTTTATTTTATTTGTGAAGGTAAGAGGTTCTCCTTCCTTGTAGTGTGTGTTTAACTAGCTTGAAGAGTTTCTTCCTTTCTTCGGTATGTAGGTGATCAGTTCTTAATAATTTGTCTACATCTGTTTTATCCACTTCTTCATGCGTTTCAGTGTGCATGTTATTTATTTCTAGGAACTCGGCTGAGTTATAATGTTCTACTCCTAAAGGCTCTTCCAATATGAGATTTTGGTCTACTTTGGAGAAATTAGTAAGCCCAATTTTACTGTAGCCATTTTCGGCAAAGGAAATGCTTTCAGTTAAATGCAGATCGGGTTTTAATACTTGATGGTGTGTATAGACGTTACCACTATTTTGACTATCTGGGAGTTTCATTAATGTTTTGCATCGAGCGGGTATTATTATTTTTACCGAAGAGCGGTTCTGTTTTAAGTTCAGACTAATAGTAGCGTTTCTTGTGGAAAGCGTTTTGTTCTCGAGGTCTATTCTAGCTTCTAGAGTCGTTAGAGCGCCGACGCCTAACAGGCCATCGAAAAAGTTGTGAAATTTAAAGATTAGAAATGTAAAATTACCATTTTGTCTAAATTCGGAAAATATGGGTATGGTTGCTATTTTTGTTAACTGGTAGGTTTTAAAGACAGTTTTGATGGTAACTGGATTACAATTTACCTGTCGTTCCGGGGGTATATATTCTGGGTTTATAAAGGAATTTGTTGCGCCTGTGTCGACAAGGAATTTTAATGATTTACCGAAAGGTGAAGATATCTCAATGAAGGGTAAGGTAGTAAGGTATTCTTTAGAATTTACGTATCCCGTGCTTTCTCCGAGGCTGATTTGGAAAAATTTGGTGCGTCTATTATATTGGCTATCAAATCTGTTTGTTCGTTGGTGCTAGCTTCGATATTATCTACTTCGTGAAAGTTAAAGTTTCCATTTCTGAAGTTCCTTGCTTGTTGCGTGTTGTTACTTCTTGACTGAAAGCTAGTATTCGGTCTAGTAGAGGCTTGGATTGACGGGTCAATTCTACGCATTGTGGAGTTGTTACTATTAAAAAAATTTCTGGGAGGTGAAATTTGAGGCCTTTGTTGGTCGGATCTGTAAGATGAATTTGATGTTTGGGCCTCGCCTCTATTGCGATTGTAAGGATAGTTATTAGAAGTTGCCCTATTTTGATATTGGTTAGGACTACTTCTGTTAGAAGACTTGAAGTAATTGTTTCTGGGTCTCATATTATTTTGATTCCTTTGGTAGTATATGTTCTGTTCTTTGATGCAGCAGGACAGTGCCTTAACTAAGGAATCTGGTTGCATCGTTCTTATTCTGGAGCCGAGAGGTTCTCTGAGACCGCTAAGGAAAGCATTGAGGCACATCTCCATATGTAAAGTTCCTTCTTCGCCTTTATAACATTAACATCTGTTTCATGTATTAGGATGTTGTTACACAGCGAAGATTGTATTTCCATAACCTCTGCATAGAATGTTTCTAAGGTTTTGTCGTACTGGTTGAGAATATGCAAATAAGAGACGTTTCCGTTCTCTTATCAGAGTATTGGAGAATTAGAGTATTTTTGATGACGTCCCAATTTAATGGTGTGCCAAACATATTGAGTGCCTCGTTTGCTTTACCTTCGATTTTGTTTCGTATAGCCCTAAGGAGTATCTGACCGTAAGGTGTGTTATCTGTACCTCTTATGTAAAGGAGTATTTCCTCTACGTTGTTTATGAAATCATGAAGGAGTCGTGGGTTCCCGTCAAACCTGGGGCGGTATTTAATTGCATCAGGAATCCTGAGAGAGTTGAAAATATCAACCTGGCTAGTGGGTTGACTGTTTTGTTCGTTTAAGTTAGGCATTATGCTTGTGTTGGGGGATTTATCAAGAAGAGATAGGTCAATGAGCGATGACGTTGAAGCTTCAGAGATTGAACTATCGTTTTCCTGAATGGAGTTTAAGCTTTTTGAAATTTTCCTTAAATTGTATGGAAAGAAGCTGACTTTTTCTTTTGCCTTTTTTTGATTAGGCATTCGGGTATTTATTTTTTTTTGTATTGTAAACGATTATGCTGAAGTGCTCCTCGATGGAGATCGCAGTAGATTACAATATTTTAGATTATTTAATTTTCAATAATTTTACTGGAGTGCTCCTCGATGGAGATCGCAGTGAATTTTAGTTATTTAAGTTGTATTGAATTTACTGGAGTGCTCCTCGATGGAGATCGCAGTAGATTACAATATTTTAGATTCAATAATTTTAACAATTTTAAACAATAGTAGTTTTTGTGTCAAATTTCAAAAAAAAAAATGTTTGTTTGTTTCAAATACATACAACACTACTTATGCTATCGCATAAGTATTTCATGCACCCAAAGATTATGACGTGTCCAACGATGGGAGGTTGAACGTTTCTTTCTCCAGTGATAAAGAGCTGAGGCCCACCCGGTTCTTGTTCCAAAATTTTGTTTTGTTAACACAGGGAGTCACAACACTTGTTTCTATTTCCTTTTTTTTTTTTGTTTTTTTTTTTTACAAGAATGACCGGACCGGACCACCGGAGACACCGACTGCGCCAGTTACGTTCGTTGCCGAGGGGCTTGTAAAAAAAATGCTTTGATTGACTGATCAGAACGATCTGACTTTATTTGACAGTTGTATTTGACATGAAGCCTTTGTTGCAAAGGTGATCACACGAACTTTAAATTAGTAGTATGCATTCTGTTCGTATGGTCACCTGTGCAGTACAGTAAAATGATATTCATACATGATAGATATGATTGCAAAGGTGATCGGTGGTCACCTGTGCAGTACAATAATGTACATACATACATACATGACACATGTGATTGCAAAGGTGATCATACGAACTCTTAATAGAGCGGAAATCGACTAGACGCTGAATTGCATATTCGGCTGTTCGTATGTTCACCTGTGCAGTACCATAATTAATATCAATGAATGATGCAGGGAAGGCGGTGTGGGGGTGATGACTCGTGTTGCTGACTGTGGATAGCGATGAATGATGCGGGAAGGCGGTGTGGGGGTGATGACTCGTGTTGATGGTTGTAGGTCTAGGGGTTGATGGAGGGGCAGGAGGCTGTCGTAACTCGCGCACTGTTTATTGTTCTCTCTTGCATCGAATGATTAAGCTTGCCCAAGCTAAAAACGCGCGCCCAATTGGAAGCTATTCATGCAGAGAGAGTAACTAGGCATTGTTGTTGCGTGTGGGTAAGAGAGAGGCGCATCGTAATCTGTGCGTAATGGTATGATGTTGTGGGAAGTTGTCGAGAGCGGTGTAGTAGGTGGCGTTTGTGAGACTCTCTTTCTTCTGTTCTTAAGTAAGAATGCAATACGTACATATCATTAGTAATTGAGACACCAAAGAGGACACACTGTAAAGAAGTTTTAAATAAGCAAAGAAAATATAAAAAATTTAAATAAGCAATACTGTTTTTTTTTCTCACCCACTGTACCAATCTAACGGAGTACGAACTTCTGGCTTACCAAGCACTTAAATTCATACCCCTGTTTACTAAAACGGAATTCAAAAATGCAATACAGGTTGACGTAGATCAAATATTACATCTTCTGAACACACTTAGGATTCACCACCGTCATGCACGGAGCATTAACTATTAAATTTTTAGGAACGGCTTTGAAGTATATTGCCGGTAATCCTGACTTTGATGATTTTAACGACGTGAAAATTAGGGAGGAGGCACTTATCGAAGCGAACGAGCGCCAAATTGTAATAAACACGGAGTTGCAGAAGAAAATTAACCAACTAACCAGAACAGTGAATGAACTTGTAGGCAATACTAAAGAAAGTAAAACTGATTCAGAAAACTCATTCGAAATAATTGCAAGTAGGAATAAGGCTATCATAACTGACTTAGATAACATAATTTACTCTATTATGTTTGGCAAAGTAAATGTTGTAAGTCCCATAATAATAGATGACAAAGAACTAGAATCCATAATTAGAGCGGAACACTTCACCAATGTTAGCATAAGTGAAATTTTGAATAACTCTAGACTAAAAATAATGTCAAATAACAATTTACTATTCTTTTTTATAAAGTATCCAAAAATTCGATTAGTGTGTAACAAAATTAAGTTATTTCCTGTAATACATGTAGATAGAATAATAGTTTTAGAAACAAATGATTGCGGAACGACATGTGTGCAGCAACTACTGAACAACAATACGGCCTTATGCAAGACATCCCCAGCATCCCTGATCGATCTAATTAATGTTGTTGAATATGGACTTATAAGTATTCGGAGAGAAAACAACCATCAACGATAAGGCTTACATCAACAAGAAGAAAATACCTCATTCGAACCCAGAACCTCCTAGGGCACAAATGATTAATATTTCAGAACACCTCATAGCGCTATCTTTACCCTACCTCAACGAGGTTCATCTAAGAGATCTGGATCACATCGCCACCATAAAACAAGAACTCAGAGCACAAAAAATACAGTGGCTTGTTATATTTGCCCTTGCAATTGGCATAATTTTCATAGGATTTTTGACATCAAAGCTACGAAAGAAGTTCAAGGGAAGAAATGAAACCAACAATGAAACTGTCGTTAATGCTGTTAATGTCATGGAAATTAATAAAGAGGTGTTGGTAGACGACACCCTCAAAGACTTGCGCAAAGCTGAGGACAGCTTAGTTCAGGAGTAGTTATAAGACATTAGTGTCAACGATTGTACTTTTTAGTCATTGCACTTCCTAAACCCAATCCAATTCCAATTACCTTTCGCACCGCTAGAATTTCCTGTACGTTCACCCCACACACAGCACATCCAACACTCTCCCAGTACCTCAATACAGCATACTCACCTCACACAACGCACTCATATTTCACGTATCCCAATATCAGCACTTTCTCCATGCCCTAGCACAATAGCTCGTAAGCATTCTGTTATAGCTAAGTTCAGTTTGAATTAAAAATAAAAGATTATTCTTTTCAAGATCACCATAGGTGATAGACATATTTGTTTAATTTATATATATACATATATATTTATTTACATCTATCGCCATGCATACACATATACATTCTAAGATTTAATTGTTTTTGCTGTTTTTATATTTTTTTTTTCTACTTTAAAAAATACGCTATGCTTAGTGCACTATGCGGTACGGGCGTGGTTGAGTCGCCCATCCGCAGTCGATCTGGCGATGTATTAAAGGAGCGGCAACGAATTTACGTCTTGTATCAGACTGTGCTTATGAAGATGGATAAATGCTTCCGGGGGATGAAGCCGTTGAGACGTACCTTTTCGTGGTATAATGGATTATAGTAGTAAGAAATTGTCCAATCTTATGAGGTTCGCCCTGTTGTATAAGACCCTCATTGCAATAGAATTTTCTGTACCTAAGACAAGCCCTCTCAAAAAACCGAATCTTTTTCATTAAGCTTGCACTCAAGATGAACCACATGCGACAGCCATAGCATGGCCATAGTAAGCATTGGCCGGATGAGGCTAGCAGATTACCTTCACCCTCGCATTGAGTTGGCTGTTATAAAAGAGTGCAAGAGCAAAAGCGTCTCGGGCGCTGGCCAGAGCAGCGCCTACAGGTTTGTTTAAAATATAGATACTGGTCTATCCAGATCCGCAGGTATCTGACTACAGTCCTTTACGCCAGTGGTTGCCCGTATCGTCCAACGATTGAGAACTTTCGCCAAATATTTTTCGTATCCGCCGAGGCCTTATACAACGGCGTCCTGAACAGGATGGTTTCCGACTTCTCGAAGTTGATTTTCAACTTCCAGTCAGTAATTTCTCATAAGTGAGGAGAAGTTACCCTGTGAGAGAGTTGTGATTTTCTAGATCTTTGTACCTGATTTGTACACGATCAAGTCATCGGCATACGCAATTCCGTGAGGAAGAGAACTTATCAGATCGCTTAAGTAAATGTTGCAGAAGATCGGCGAATTAACGGCACCCTGTTTGAGACCATTTTTAACTTGAAATATACTTGTCGAGGTCAACGTTCCATTTTTGACGACGAACCGTCTACCAGTAAGAATGTTACACAGTAGGTAGAGAAGTGAATTGCTTATGCCTAGCTGATGGAACTTCTGCAAAAGACCTTCTAAGCAAACATTGTCAAAGGTCTCCTCCAGGTCAATTAAGCAGGCAGCCGTCTATTTTTTCTGGCTCTTGTTCCATTACATATCCAATACCAGTTTCGACGAGGCATGTGCCATGCCCCGCTTTGAGACTTGGTTATCCAGAATTATATTTCCTTAGTCTAGACTTAATCAGGCCTCTATTGATCACTTTCTCGAATACATTGCTAATGTTCGGAAGGAGGCTTATTGCTCGGAGGTTGCACGGATTCGATCGCATTCGATTCAGAGCATTGTCAAAAAGTATTGTGTACATATTAACCATTCCAGAGGGAGATGTTGGAGATCCCGTCGATTCCAACTGACTTCTTTTTCTTTAATGATTCAAAGGCCGTTTGGAGTTCTGTCCTCGATATGAACGATGGATGAACCCTTTCGTCGGCGATGGCATTATCTGCCATGTTACATCTTTATCATTTTATTGCTTCATAATATACCAATACATCATTTTATTGCTTCATAATATACCAATACATTTTTTAAAAACACGAACTAAAATTAACAATTTTTATTAATGAGGCAAATCATGTGAAAAAAAACTTCGAATTAAAGCAAAAAGAACGAAAAAAAATACCAATAATATATATTTATTTACTTATTCGTCTTACTAGTTACAAACTTTCTTATACTACTTAAGCACAAATATGTATGTATAATCACTGAAGATTTTATAAAAGATATTTTTTTTGTTAAAAATGAAATACGGTAATTCTGAATATATTAAAATCAACCTGAAGATTTTATATAAGATATTTTTTTTTATTAAAAATGAAATGCGGAAAGTCTGGATATATTAAAATCAACCTCATACGAGTACAAATTGTAGTTTATGCTGGCTATAGTTATAGGATCATTTCGTGCATAATTAGTTCTGTATCTGGAGATAAAAAAGAATAACTGATCTCTATGTCGAAGAATGCGAGACGGGGTAAATATGTTAAGCAGTGATAGTAAATGAGAACAATCGATGTGTCCAGAAAGCGATTTTAAATTTATAAGCGCGCATCTCGCTTTGTATGAGGGCATTTTATTGTTCCAGTTCATTCTTCGGAGAGCGAATTTCGTAAAACGTTTTTGAATGTTCTCAATACGTAATTCAGGATTTTGGTAATAAGGGCTCTAAACGCCACAGCCATACTCCAAACGGAACGAATAAGGGACGTGTACAGTGACATAAGCGTGTACGGATGGTGAAATTCTTTGGAGTTACGAAATAAAAAGCCGAGCATGGAATTGGCTTTGCCAATTATATAATCTATATGCAATGAGAAATTCAATTCTGGATCGTTGATTCGTTACTCTTTTCAAAGCAGATCTTTGAACGGTGAAGTCAAAGACCATTCAAATTCTTTTTCGTAGGTAGACGAAGTCCTTCATTACCTCGAAGTTATAGCTGCCTATGGTGACGTTTTGGCCGAGTCGTCCATGTTGTGTGTCCTTTCTCGATGACAGCATATACTTCGTTTTGCCCTTGTTCACCGCTAAGCCCATTTTGGCCGCCTCCGCTTCAATACCAGCACACGCTTCATTGACGGCTCGCTGTGTTGTGCCAATCACGTCAATGTCATCCGCGTATGCTAGCAGTTGTACGGACTTCTGGAAGATCGTGGCTCTAGTGTTGGCGTGTGAATCTTGCACGATCTTTTCCAGGATGATGTTAGAGAAATCAAATGACAGCGCGTCGCCTTGTCTAAGACCTTTTTTGACAGTGAAGGTCTCGATGAGTTCGTTACCGACCTTGATGGAGCAGCGAGAGTTCTCCATCGTCATCCTGCACAACCTGACGAGTTTGGCCGGAATGCCAAAACTAGACATGGCGCTGTATAGCTCGTCCCTATGCACTGTCATATGCGGCCTTGAAATCGACGAATAGGTGGTGGGTGTCGATCTACATTTCTTGGGTTCTTTCCAGGATCTGCCGTAATGTGAAGATTACGGACAGTCCGTCTGCACCAGCAGGTTTATTTGACTTTAGTCTCGATATCGCTATCTTGACTTCGTCTGGGTCGGGGGGACGGAATTCTCGTCGATCATCGTCAATTGCGATGAGTGAAATATTCTGCCTGACAGCGGTATTGGAGTCTTTCTCGCCGTTTAACAGTCTACAGAAATGATCTTTCCAGATTCTCAGTATCGACTGCGAATCTACTACGAGTTGTCCCTCTGCGTCACGGCAGGCTTCTGTCCGAATTTTGTATCCATTGGATAGTTGTTTTACCCGTTGGTAGAACTTTCCGACGTCATTTCTGCCGTAACACCTCTCCATTTGCGGTGCTCTTCCCTTCTGTTAAGTTCGTAGAGCTCACAAACCGCTCTCGTCCTTCTGTCCAGCGTCGCCTTGTATGCTGCTTGCTTCGCTGAATGTGCCTGCCTGCACTCGTTATCAAACCAGGGGTTTTTTTTGGGGTGGCGTTTTAAGACCCAGCACATCAGATGCAGCTTCTCTGATGGCGTTTTGACAACGGTTGCATTGTTGGTCGATTGTTCCGCCTGGCAGGGTTGGACTCTCTGAGAGATTTAGGGAGACTCGATCGGCAAAGTTGCTAGCGGTCAATTGCGATTGTAGCTTTCCGACGCCAAACAGTTTTGGTCTTGCTCTACTATCGATATCCGTGTTCTCACCTTGGCTACAACAATGAAATGATCTGAGTCGATGTTGGCTCCTGGGAATATTCGGACATCGAGAATGCTGGAGGAGTGTCTGACGTCGATCGCACTGTGATCAATCTGGTTGACGGTTGATTGATCAGGAGACCGCCAGGTCCCTTTGTGGATGTTGAGGTGAGGGAACCGCGTACTGGCTGCAAAGAGGTTTCGCCCGGTAACGAAGTCCAAAAGCCTGAGTCCGTTTTCGGACATGTTGTCGTGCAGGCTGTGCTTTCCGATGACTCTAGCAAATATGTCTTCCTTGCCTAGCTTTGCGTTGAAATCTCCTAGAACGATCTTGGTGTCGAAGCTGGGGTATTGATCGTATGTTCTTTCTAGGAGATCGTAAAAGTCATCTTTGCTGTCGTCATCTTTATCTTCCGTTGGGGCGTGGGCGTAGATCAGGCTGATGTTGCCGAATGTAGCCTTGATGCGGATTGATATGAGGCGCTGGCTTATGTATTTAAGGCTTAAGACTTCTTGCCTAAGTCTGCCTCGAACAACAAACCCGTATCCGAATAAGCGCGGTCTTCACTCTGCCCATTCCACCGCATCTCCTGAATGGAGGTAAAATCTGCCTTATAAGCTTCGAGGGCTCCCGCAAGTTCATCGGCTGCACGTGGTCTGTTCAGGGACCTCACATTTCACGTGCAGAACCGAAAATCGTTGTCCTTATTTCGTTGTCCATGGTCGGTTGACCTTATTTCTTCATGCATCCATGTTTCAGTGAGGGCAATGACAGCATATTTCATCAGCAGCAGGTCCACAGTATTGGTTCTCATACCACCCACATTTTGATAGTACAATGAAAGAGAGCAAGAGTCATTTAGCATACAGCAGCATCGAAAGGGAAAGGGAGAGAGATCAATGTTTGAGCGGTTGGGTTTGAACTGAAGAAATTAAAATGAGCGCACGATTGTGATATTTTGATGCATCCACATTGAATGTCGCAAGAATGGACTGGCATGTTGTAGATGGCTTGAACGCTCAAATATGCAACAATTTGAGTTGGGTGATGATCTGCAGGTCCAGGCCCAGTGTGTTACTGTTGTTCGTTCCGATAAATGTTTTGTCTTGCCTGTTTGGACGTTTCGATTTTATAGTTTGAAAAGAAACAAAACCATTCGGAGATCAGGATCAATTGTAGCAGGAGAAAAAACAGGAGATGCACCAGCAGTAGAAGCGGCAACAACGGTGGGAGCGGAAATAGTAGCTGGAGCAGCAACAGCGGTAAGGGCGCACTATACTCAGGAGTTGTAGCATCCTCCGCATCATCGAAGATGGTGAGAGTCGATTCCGATCCCGAAGGCTGGGCGAGAGCGCGGACGGTTTGCCTTCTGTCGGTTCGTGGACGCATTATGTTGTAGAAAAGAGAAATATAAGAACTTATCCTCGAAAAAAGAAAAGCGCGAAATGGCAGCAGTCTCGCGCCACGCAACATAAAATCGCCTGTGCTACCAACTAAAAAAATCATTGCAAATTTTTTAAAACCACGAGATATCGACCTATCATGAAGGCATAACAAATGAAAAATTTACAAACTACTCACTTTGGAAAGAAGTGATTGGGCAAAAATTGATTGGGCAAAAATTGATAAAGAAAAGGCGGATCTCTTTGCCGAACATTTGGAGGAAACATTCCAACTCTTTGATGGACAAATGTTGGAAGATGACTCAAGTGTAATTTCTATATTTTACAGCTCTAGTATAGAAAGAGTATCGCTAACGAACTCTGCCAGGCAATCAAAGATCTAAAAAACAACAAGGCTAATGGCTCCGATCTAATAACCGGACAAATCCTGAAGAACTTGTTGAAAAAGGCGCTAATTAAGCTCCTCTACTTAATTAACGCTTCCTTCAGGCTTTTAACCATCACTTCGGGTTTCGATCGAAACACTCGAAAATTGACCAGTTATACAAAATAACGAATGAAATTGAAGGAGCATTAGAGAAGAAAAAGATCTGCTCCACTGCCCTACTTGACGTTTCCCAGGCTTTCGTCAAAGTTTAGAATGAAGGCCTTATATACAAACTAAGCAGGCTATACCGACAAGCTTGTATAAGATACTAGAATCTTATCTCGATAACAGAATATTTGGAGCTTAACATGGAACTGAATACTGGGAAGTTCAGTTGAGTCCTCAACTGAAAAACTGCAAATAGCTCTGGACAAAATAAACGAATGGTCAAAACGCTGGCGCATTGCTCCCAATAAGACCAAATGAACGCACGTAAATTTTACCTACAGAAATATTGAAAATCTACCAGTTTTCATTAATTCTGTACAAATACCGTACTAATGAATGCTAATGAAGCAAAATAGGATATAAAAAGGAAAGGGATGAGCTCGAAAACCGGTAAAGAGAAATGTACTGTTGTTGAGCATGTACAACAAACTGCTATTATACAAATAAGTACTGAAGCCTATATATGGACTTACTAAATACAACTGTGGGGTTGCACCAAGGCAAATAACAGAGGATTTATTCAGTCTTTTCAAAATAAAATTATGCGGGATATTGTGAAAGGTCCCTGGTGTCTCAGGAATTGTGATATACAAAAGCACCTAGGGATAACTACCGTCGACTAAGAAATAACACACTCCGCTCGAAAGCTAAGTATCAGACTTCGTGGTCAATGTAACAACGAAAACCTCCAAACTTTGGACATGAGACGTTTAGTACGCCGACTCCAGCGTATGAGACCGCTCGATTTGGCGCAATAGTAATAAGCCATGCTAACGATTGTCATGGCAGGTAATTTTACCGAAGGTTTACCTGCAACACGCGAAAGTATCCTTAAATATAAGGTACTAGATAAGGAAACTTAGTTGTAGTAAAGAAAAGGAAAGGGTGTTTTTAGTCAGTAAAAATCTGACACTACTATGTGGACACGGGTCACATAGTGTCTTGTTGAAGATTTTCACCAACCTAACAAAAAAAAAAAAAAATTTTATTTTGTAAGGCAGATACTTTTGTGCGCGAGGGTGCGTTGACCTCACTGGTTGCTTGCGACCGAGTCTTCGCTCGGGACTTTGAACTCGTGATCGTAGATAGAAGACAAAATCGTAAGACAAGTTCCCTGCAATCACAGCAAAAGCACGACTAATCGCTGTGACTGCACGAATAGAACTGTACGAATTGAACTGAAATTAATAAATAGTATATACTAAATAAATAAATAAATAAAATACGTAAAGAAATACACAAATAAATAAATAGTATATATTGTAATAAATAAATAAGTAAACATATAGATAAATACATAGATTTATAGGTAGTTATATGATCAGATAAATAAATATTAAAGAAGCTTGGTTATAGTTACATAAATACATAAAGTAGAAAGTAAGAGCAAGTTGATTAATCAAAAATTTAAATATTTCGATATTTAATGAACACAAGAAATTATTACATGCCTCAGTCTGAATGTATCATATAGCTTCAACATCAATTCAACATAAGCTCTATCGTGTAAATCTATTGTAGAATAATACCAGGGAAGATTAAGCATAATTTTTAATATTTTATTTTGGGATACTTGAAGCTTTCTAATATACCACTTAGCACAATTACCCCACACTATACAACCGTACAGTAAGATTAGAAAATCGTGTTATGAGTTAATTTTTTTATTCTCTTTTGAAAGTGATGATTTATTATTTATAAGAAGATAAAGTATTCGTATGGCTATATTTACTTTATGTATTGTTTAGGAAATGTGTTTGTTAAATGTAAGTTTTTGATGATAGAATATGCTCATCTTGATCAGCTGGGAGAAAGCAAGGCCGTCTTTTTCGGGAGAAAAAGATAGCTTGGGTTTTTTCTACATTCAGCTTTATTTTCCCCTTGGGCAGACAACATTGCAATATTTCAACCGAATTTTTAAAATAGTCTCAGTGTCAAGACCGAATTCAGGCGAAGAAAGTATGGCGATATCACCAGCATAAATAGCTATTTCACAATGTGGATGACTTGGGATATCAGATGTAATCAAATTATAAAGGATTGGACAAAGCAGAGAACCTTTATATACACCTGCACAAAACATTTACATTTACATCAGACACACTTAAAGTTTTAACAAAAATTTTAAAGCGACGATTTAACACAAAACTTTGAGCAGTTCTACAAAGAAATGGAGCAATCATTTTATTTAATATTTTGTAGATATACCCATCATAAGAAACGGAATCAAATGCCTTCTCAATGTCTAGCAAGACCATTCCAGTTGATTTACCTACTGCAAGATTTCTTCTTATCAAATTACACATTTTGGGAGCTACATCAGGCTCATGATGACGCCTAAAACCAAACTGCTCATCAGGATATAATTTTTGTTCCTCGATATGTTATGTGACAATTTTATCTTTAAGTTATTATTATTATTATTATAATTATTATTAGCATACAAAATCAATTAACATGGCTTTGCCGTCTGCCAGATTGACAATTATTACGTTACGAAACATTGCATCTAATTTCTTTATTTAATGTATATATAATTTAAGTGTATTACTCTATCAATTTAGCAATTTTGAAAAGATTCTGTTAATATTGTCATATAATAAATGTATTACATGTACTGTATAATATTTACAATGGCAACACTTTCCACCATGCCACACGGAAACGGGAAATGGTTTTATGATAAATGTTGTCAAAATCTACGAAGATTTTGGCTGCGTACAATTAATTTAAAGAAATGTTAAATAGGGAAAGTGAAACAACTTCAATTTGTGGAAACCAATATATTCAGGCGTTTTACGTACAAGTTTAAAGTGTGCAGTATAAATTATACTACACATCTCCAATTGTCAAAAAAAGAATTAAAAATTAAAAATAGATGCCAACAGAACCAGAAACTGAATTAAAAACAAAATAGTGAGAGCAAATAGAAAAAAAAAAAAATCCATTTTGAAAAAAGTGTGCTTCATAGAGAAAAGAAAACAATTATAAAAGCGACACCAACTTGGTGATACAAAAAAAAAACTCGAAACAGTTACCCACGCTTACAAATGATTTACTGAAGTGAGACACAACATAGCAATACACACACATACATACATCTGTTTCATCATACCAAACAACAACAGTACATGCATCATACGGATTTTTCCATACTATCCGAAGCTATCTATCTACTGCACTATTTGACGCTGGTTTGCGACATTCATTTAATTATTTCATTATTATATATTCCTATTATATCTTGTTTCTTTATTATAAACTATAACCCCTTTATACCTTGTACATCATCTACATACTTCTTTATATATCTTATTAAAATTATTAGTCTACTAGTTCACTTACTTAAATACATATATACATACATCATACACGCATTCATATAATAGATTTTATTGTAATGGAAGGCTTTGAGTTGCTTGTTAAGTGCATTGCACGTATTCAGCCGTTTGACTGTAACGAAAAACAACTGTCCAATTTTATAAATAGAATAGACGCACTGACTCCAATGATAAACACCTCAGAGATACCCTTCCAAAAATTATATTTGGTTACGTACAAGACAGACTAACTAACGGAGCGAGAGACACTATGTTAAAATATGGACAAGTCGAGACCTGGACAGAACTGAAAGGTGTTTTAAAAAGATTCCATGGTGAAGCGACTCCAATAACGACGCTTCTTGACAAAATCGCCTAGTGGTGTTGTACTGGAACCATTGAAAAGTTTTACAACCAACTAAGTGGCTTGTTGATACGACTATACAACGCTTATTCACTGAAAGATCAGCTTACAAACGATCAAATCAAATGCAATAAAAGAATAGTTCTAGATTGTTTTAAATCAAATTTGCCAGAACCAGTAAAGTTAATCATTACTGTCAGAGATCCTTCTACAATGGATGACGCCTTTAGCATCATTCTGACTAACGGTTACTCTACGTACAAAAATTCAAATAGACATTGTTCAACTTCGAACGATGACCATGAGCAATATCCACCAACCTCTGATTTTAGACGCAGAAATTTTAACCGCCAGAATAATGATACCCAAAGACGTCCGCAATTTCAAAATTTTAACAGTCAGCAATATATTCCGAACTACCGTAACTACTCGAACAAACAAAATTATAATACGCAACACAAATACAGCTCACAACAAAGATTAGGCAACAATAGTAATAGTAATATCACCGAACCAATGGATTTTACCATCCAAAGTCGCCAAACAAATACATTTAACAATAGAAACATTTCTAGCAACCGTCGTGCAGATAACCGTGGTGTTTTTACTCCAAGCCAACAAACTAGGCAAACCCGACAATCTTACCAAGTTTATGACGAAACACCAATGGACATGCATAATAATAATAGGACAGATTCAACCCAAAATGTTCACCGGAACAGAGTAAGCAGTTACCCTATTTAACAATAGACACAAAAATTAAAAAAAACTTAAATTAATTGTAGACACTGGTGCTGAGTTCAGCATAATTAACAGTAATCTTTGTCAATCTAAGCGGAAAACACAAATAAAAACACAAACACTAAAAGCATTTGACAAACTTATTAACTGCAATATGAAGTGCAAGTTTCCTTTGTTTGAAGTATTTAACTTACAAAATTATTTAGTTGAATTTTTGGAATACCCATTTCATAGTAATTTGATAGCATAATCGGTGACAACATTTTAGTGCCATTGTATGCAATAATAAATTATAAAGAACGATAACTAATGACACCCAGTGCAAAAATACCTCTTTTTCTAAATGCATACGAAGAATTTTATTACAACAAAAGTCATTGTGATGAAACTTTCAACTTATTTACTAATGAAATTACAAAATTAAATGTTCAGGACTTTAATTTCGCTTCTCATCTTAACAAACCTGACAGTCTAAATGTGAAATACTTGTTGAATTCTTTTAAGGACATTTTTTTATAACGATAAAGACAAACTTACCTTGCAACATTAAACATAGGATCATAACAAAAAATGAGATTCCAATCTATACACGGAGTTATCGTTACACTGAAATACAGATCGGAGAAATGCTTGAATAAGGCATTTTTGTCAACAGCAGTTCTCCATATTCCGGAGAGCAAAAATGGAGAATTGTAATTTACTATCGTAAGCTAAACGATAACACGATTGACGACAAATTTTCCCCTGCCGAACATCGATGAGCTTTTCAACAAGTTGGGTAGGTGTCAGTATTACACAACAATTGATCTGGGGAAAGGATTTCATCAGATTGAAGTCCACCCTGATGACAGACATAAGACTGCTTTCTCCACGGCAAATGGTCATTACGAGTTTACTCGTATACCATTCGGCTTAAAGAATTCTTCTTCCACTTTCCAGCGCCTCATGAACTTCGTGCTAAAAGATTTCATTAACAAAATATGCGTCGTATATTTGGATGATATTTTAAATTTTTCCACCTCATTAGAAGAACATTTATGTTCAATAAGAAAAGTGTTTGTGCGCTTAAGAGAGACCAATTTGAAATTACAAATTAGTATATGTAATTTCGCTGAAAAGTCGACTAAGTTTCTGTGTCGCTTAATTACAGAAGGAGGCATCAGACATGACCATTGATGGTCATTCAAAAAATTCCACTTCCGCGTAACATAAAAGAAATTTAATCATTCCTGGGCATTACTGGGTACTATCGTAAGTTCGTGAAGGACTACGCTAAAGTTGCTTACCCAATGGTAAAATATTTAAAGAAAATAGAAATTTTATGATGAAAAATGATAGTGAATATGCCGAAGCATTCAACAAACTCAAATCATTACTTGTTCCAGAGCCAAGAGTAGACTTTTTTGCAATGACACACCAGATAACATTACAAGCCAAAAAGAAAACGAACAAAGCGACTTGACAAATTTTGAATTGAATAATAACGAACATCTAAGTGGCAATGATAATGATATTATGTCCACCGATGCAACAATTCATAGCGCAGTGGAAGACGATTCGCACTATATACATATCACAGAAAATTCAATCTAAATTTACAAAAATAGGATATTTTTAGAAAAAAAAATTATTACAAAGATTGTCAACAAGAAATGCAAAAACTTTATCTACGTAACATAAGGTAGCGATTTGTTAGAGAATATGAAAACATTAATTATTTAAAGAGGTTTGATGTATATCTATTGTGAGAGCGCGCAGTTGTTTTTTAAATTTCAAAATACTTATGTGAAATATGTTGCTAGTAACAATAATTTAAAATTACTTAGATCGTGTAAGAAGTTGATCGATATAACTGACAAAGATGAAATGTTACAAATTATAAAGAAAGAACACTTAAAAAACAATCACAGAGGGATCTCTGAAGTTTTCAATGAATTAAAACTACTCTACTAATACTCCAATATGCTTAAGTTGATACATAAATTCATCAATAATTGATGATTGTGATTTATGCAACGTAAGTAAATATGATAGGCAGCCTCCAAATTTTCGTTTTGAACATACCGAATCAGCAACAGGACTTAATGACATTGTGCACATGGACATTTGGCATCCTCGCAGAAATGTTATGTAGCTAACAATTATAAATAAGTTTTCGAAACATGCTACGATACATAAACTTGGTGACAGACCTTGGGTATCCATCCTCAAAGCTATAAAAGAACGATTAATTTGTTTAGGTAGAATGAAAATACTGATATCCGATGGTTAAACATGTATTATCCACAATGTTGTAGAACAATTTTTGAAAGATAATTGCATAACTTTTCTTCAAACAACAGCCTCTAATAAGACAGGAAATTCTGATATTGAGAGGCTACATGGAACTCTTAACGAACACTTGAGACTAATTAAGGCAAGCAAAGACAAAACTGAGTGTTATATTGATTTACAATGCGACAATACATTCGACAACCAGATTACGACCAATTGATTTCATAAATAACAACTTAAGAAAGATGATATAGAACAACTAGCACATACATTTCAAATTCAAAAAACTAAAAGAATAGAAAAATTAAATAAAAACAAAGATAACACTTATAATTTATGTGAAGATATTGTTGTAAACAGAGATATTTCAAAATGTACGAATAAGTATAAAAGATTGACAAAATATAACCTAGTTGGAAATTATATCACAGATAAAAGCAATTAAAGACTAACCAAATATTGTAAATACAAAGTAAAAGAAGGTTTAAGCACCAATTAATAACAAAATATTAGATTACATCTTGAAGATGATTGTTACAAAAAAAAAATGTTTTTTCTATTTCAATATGGATTACTTATGTTAACATTTTACTAAAACTACAAATTAATATTAAAATATTAAACACTTTGGTTACCTACTTAAAAATATTTTCCTTTTAATATTTGGCTTAAGCACCATTCAGTAGTTTGTAATAAATATAAATCTTTATGCCGTATTATGAATTAAAAAAAAAAACACTTAACATAGGTATCATTAATAAATATTCAACTTCCTTCTATGTATAATTATATTATATCTTATTTTTGGTGGACCAATAACTTACGGTGGGAGGTGTCATATAATAAATGTATTACATGCACTATATAATATTTACAATGTCAACACTTTCCATCATGCCACACGGAAATGGGAAATGGTCTCTATCCTTGTCTTTCACGAGCAGACAAAGATTAGAGACAAGACACATCAATCTTGTTGGCGTCTAGCATTAAGTTAGTCTTAAGTGTGGATTTGACCAATAAAGTGCATCAATCTTAAACCTCTTATTTATTTCTACTTTTATGATAAATGTTGCACACAAGAGAGGTGCATCATCACTATATGCTTCCCCTATATTTTAAAGCAATTTCACAGTATTTACATAGCTTTATTACATTCATTTCATTGAGCAGTGATACTATTTCCATTTCAGATAAGTAGTCTTTCTCAAGAACACTTCTTCTAGTCTCATTCAAATTTGGACACCTGCCTATGAAGTGCATGATATCTTCTCTTTCATTTAGATTACATATGCCGCATAGTATCGGGAGGTCCTCCCTGTGGGGAAAATTCAGTTATAGTAGTTATCCACGCAGCTTGAACATTGTTGATATTTCGCGGATACTATTCGAATCTTTGAAATAAATTCTACGCCCCAGGTTGTAATTGAGCCGGTTGTACGTACTGCGATGCGTTGAAGATGCTGATTTCTCCAGAAATTTCTTTCTCGCCTCCTCATCGACTTGTTTTATTAATGGGTGCTGTGTGTCCCAGTCCAGGCTTTTATGTCCTCACACTTGCGCCGCGTATAACATTACCACCTCCGAAACCGCTTCAAATACCTTGAATTTACTGCTATCGTTGATGTTGGGATTATTGAAGCACCTCTTCCACGCCATATTTACAGCAGTACTTGATTTGTTGAGCTTTTCCTGGAGATGTCTCTTCATATTAAGATTACTAGTTAATAAAATTCCAAGATATATATACTCTTTGACAACTTCTATATTTATTCTATTATAATGCCATTTCTCATTACGCGTTGTTCTACCGCCTCCTCCTTTGAATATTATTGTCTTTGATTTTTGTAAGTTTACGTATAGACTCCATAGTTTGCAGTACTCATATAGTTTATCAATCATCAATTGAAGAGACTCTGATGATTTTGCCAACAGCACAATATTGTCTGCAAATAGAAGCGCTTTGAAGAGAATTCCCGCATATTCCACCCCACCAGGAAGCAGGTCCACAATGTCATCTATAAAGAGGGCAAACATGCTAGGGCTTAGCGAATATCCTTGTCTTAACCCCGAATAAGTAAGGAACCATGCTGATAGTAACTCCCCATTCCACACAGCTGTCTTTGTGCTTCTGTAGAGATTTTGCAAGACTTTCCCGAATTTGGATGACATCCCCAATCCATACAGTTTATAAAACAAAGCGTTTCTGTTCACTGAATCTAACGCTGCTTGAAAATCTACGAAGAATACATACAGCTTCTTATGCCGATTTATGTATGAACTGGCTATGCTGATCAACACAAAGATGTGGTCGGTAGTTGAATAGCCGGATCTGAATCCTGTTTGAAACTCCTTTACTAAGTGGTTGGTTTCTATCAAAGTGTTTAGCCGCTTTTGCAGTATTGAAGTCACAATTTTATACGGTGCATTTAAGAAAGATATACCTCGATAATTTGCAGGCTCTGCAGTATCACCTTTTTAATGGATTGGGAATATCAGTGCTTCTCTGAACCGCTGCGGTACTACTCCCAAATTTAAAATGTTGTTACACAAACTTATGAAGGTTTCTTTCAGATTGTTGGTATTGTATTTGCAGAATTCAGTTGGTATACCATCCGATCCAGCTGCTTTTTTATCCTTCAGTTCAAATAGCACTCTTCTCATTGGTCATCATTGGTTATCGGCCCATCTAGGATGTCATTTAGAATGTTTGATGTTGCATATTCGAAGCTTGGCCCAATTATGACGGGGTTCAATAGAGTTTTGAAGTGGTCGTGTAACTCGTTATTAGCAATACTTCTGTTAATAATATAACTATTTCCATTCAACCTTTTCAGTAGACTCCCGAACTCCAATGGTGTTTTACAGCATCGCAACCTCTGCGCCTCGCTTTCGTAATAGGCTCGTCTTCTTTGCATGCTTATTATTTTAAATTCTCTATTTGCTTCTACGTACAGGTTTTTTAGAAAATCCGTGTTACATAAACGGAACATGTTTAACCATGCGAACCATGTCTTGCTCTCTAACAAGTTTTATCAAACCATGGTTCTTTGCTTCTCTTATTTGTATCTTTGTAAGGGTTGGGGAAGGGGCACGCCTCTTTTATAGCTTTTTCCAATTCAGCAACGTTCGAAATATGTTGGTCCTGCAGTTTTTCTTCAATTCTATTCTTATATAGCTCAGCTTTATAATTACCCCACTTTAACTTTGGAATCACCATCATATCCTTTACTTGGTCTCTTCTCGATGGTGCATAAGTAAGCTTCGTTATGATTGGCAGGTGATCTGAATAAACAACATTTTTTTACTTTCGAATCAACATTATGGTCATTCCATTTTCCCTTTGCTAAACAATAGTCTACAACGAGTGTCCCTTGTCCTCCAATAAATGTTACCTCTCCATGACTATCGTTATTCGTTGTACCATTCATAAGCCGAAATCCAAAGCCAAAATCATTAATCCTCTTTCGTTGCATACTACATCCTTAGATTGCCGATATATCCCAGCCTGGTGTTCTTGCGTGTTTTGATCCTTTGTTCATTGTTGAGTTGCGATGGTATTCAATATAATTGGAGCAATTAAAGGTGGACTCACCAACTTTTTGCTATGGTAGCGTGATACGCGCACTGATAGTATATTACACAAGTTTTGAGATATATCGCAAATTGACAGATGTCTTTAAGTATTTTCATAAATTTTACTCAAGCTCCTTGGAACTACCTTAGCTAGTTTCCATGAATCCAGAAAATGTCGTAATTAAAGACAGGCGCTGATAATAAATGTTAACATTTTTATTCCAATTTTAGGAATTTCTTGTAGATAACGATATTACAAAATTACTAGCTAATGCGTATATCCTGTATAATGCGTATACGCATATATCTTATATATAATATATATGTATCTATTTGCGTAAATAGTGAAAATGAAAAGATGTGTGGATGAGATTTATATTTTATTATTCTTCTATATTCTTCTGTGCAGCGGTCAACTCAGATCGGAGAACTCACTACAAGCTCGATCCTCTCCTGAGGATCCTTAACCCTTTTTAATATAAATTTTACTTTCTCCGATTTAAGTTTTAGGATAATGCAAATGATAATTAAAAGAATAATTACTGCTAAAAGAGTATATGATACGTGTATGGTGTTATTCTCGTATTCAACTCGTATGACCTAACGGGTCTTAATCTGGTTTAGGTACACATCTTTTATGTCTATTTCGTTTCTACAATAGAGAAATTTCTATAATTCGGTATTAACAAATTTTGCTTGATTAAAATTTTATCATTGGTAAAAAGTGTTTCATTTAATTTGATTTTACAGTTGCTGAAATGTTTTAGACTATAGATTAGATTAGTTTGACAACTTATAGATTAGATGATTACATGTATTTGTTAAGCTCGTGACATATATATTTTTCGTCAATACTAGACCCTTTTCTATTTTGATAATTTCAGGTTTTTTATTTATAATAAACTTACATGAACTATAAGTGTTCTTAATTAGGTTTTGCATACATGATTCACTTCACACTTTTTTACATAGATTTCAGTATTATCACCATACAAATTATTGTTGTATAAAATAAAATATTTATTTTTTATTATAATTTTGTTTTTCATTATTCGGAATTGGAAAAATAATAAATCTTTTCTATTAAAAAATTTGGAATATTTTAAAATTTGGATATTTATTTATTCTCAGACTCAATTAGACTACTTTTAATAGTTTTAAATTGTTCGATTCTGATATTAAGTCTTATGTTTTCTTCTTTCGTTAGGATGTTCTTATCTAAGATTTCTAGTTTTGAAAATACAATATTGTCTTGCTATTTCTCAATTTCTTTATTAAGGAATAAAATGTCAGTATTTATTTGAACCGATTGCAAATTTTTTGCTAAAATCACCACTGAGTGTATGGAATTATTATAGTAGATTACAGCTTTGGATACCTTGTCTTTTAATTCGTCTTTACTATTTTTATCGGCATTAAAAAGTCGAATGTGCCCGTTCAACGTACAGTGTAGTCTCTCTACATTAGAGTTGCTTGTTTTTAAATCCGTAAAGAATAGTTTAATTGTTGTTGTACCTAATTCGTTGTCAATTCTATAGTTAGAATGTGGCTTACCTAAGCATTGGAATCTGGTTTTAATAAACCTCACAATTATTTAAACATTTATTTATTTCGGCTTGGAAATTTGAGTAGTAATATTTATCTTTTAACTCAAAGAATACTTCGTTTATGCCCCTATGGTTATTATTCAGATGTTATTTTTCTGTAATTGACAGAAATTTGCCCTTATCTTTATATCTTCTAGTACAGTGTTGGTTTTTAAGACTTTCAAATGTTTGTCCTTTGCGAAAAATTGTCTGTAGGTATCCTAAGTTTAATTGTACGTCAGGACAATATATTGCTATCAAACCAAATATAGCTGGTAATATGTCTTTCATAATATTCTTTAGATTACTCTCTGGGCTCTGGGCTAGTCTTATAATATTTCTTACTTTTTTAAATACTACTTTCGTAGTAATCTTCTGTTCATCGCTCATTTATAGTATAACTTGATTCTTAAATAGGTTCAATGCTTTCTCTGTTATTGGTATGAAATCTACACTATCAGTATCTGCACTGTGAACGGTGTTGAAGTCAAAAAGTTTATTTAGGTTAATTAAAAATCCATCATCGCTAGAATCCTGGTGATTTATCCTACTATGACCTTTGGCTATTACATTCTCCTTTCCTTTAATATACTCCAAATCAAAATCGAATTCATTTAATTTTATCTTCCACCTCAGCAATTTAAAATTTGGCTCCTCTACAGAATTGAGCCATACTAAAGGTCTATGATCCGTCTTAATCGTAAAATGTCTTCCAAATAAATAGGGCCTAAAATAATTAGTGGCCCAGACTATAGCCAAAAGCTCTTTTTCAATTGTACTCTATTGCTGTTCGTGATCATTGGGAGAGCGACTTGCGTAACTAATTGCCCTATTGTTTTGCATGAGTACTGCTCCCAATGCGAAATTACTCGCATCAGTAATTAGAGTAAATTTCTTGTTAAAATCGCTTAATTGAAAATTAAGATTGGGTCATTGTTTATAAGTTCTTTAAGTTTATTAAAAGCTTCAATGTAATTTCTGTCTTTTATGTTAATTTTTGCGTTCTTTATGAGATATATTGTAAGGTGGTGAGCAATTTTAGAATAATCCCCAATAAAAAGTCCGTAATATCCCGTAATGCCTAGGAATGACTTAATATCTTTCTGATTTTTCGGGATACTTATCTTATCTTTTGTTTCTTCTTTCTGTGGGTTTGTTTTAATGCCATATGGAGTGATGACGTGTCCTAAGAAATCGGTTTCTCGCTTGAGAAAACTACATTTCTCTAACTGTATTTTAAGGTTTCATTGGGTTAGGCATTCAAGTATTAAGTTCAGAGATTCTATATGTTACTCAATACTTTTTGACAAAATGAGTTTGTTGACCATGTACACCAGACATATTTTCCCAATATAATTTTTCAATATATTGTTAATTAGTCTTTGAAAGGTGGCAGGTGCGTTGCGGAGACCGAAGGGGGTACGAAGAAACTTGTAGTGGCCATTCGCGGTGGAATACGCAGAATTATGACGGTCGCTAGGGTGCATCTCCATTTGATGGAAACCCTTAGCGGCGGTGAAATATGATATGATATATATTGGCATCTTCCTAATTTCTCAAATATCTCTTCGATATTTGGAATAGGAAATCGATCTATCTTAATCTCGACTATACGCCACTTTTGCATGCCAGTTGAGTCTACTTCTTTGAGGACTACCCATATCAGACTATTGTACGGACTACTTGATTCTTGGATTATTCTTTGCTTAATCATTTCTTCAATCTGTCTGTTAACTTCCTCACGGTGTATTTGAGGGTAGCGATATATATATATATATATAAATTATGTATATATATATATATTATATATATATATATAAATTATGTATATATATATATATATTATATATATATATATAGCCTCCGGCAGCTACCCTATATAAAAATCAGATTGATGGTACTGAATTCCGCTACAGTATCAACAATAAAGTACAGAGTTCTGATTTTTATATAGGGTAGCTGCCGGAGGCTGCTTCCGAAAATCTTGCTATGTCCATTGGTTCCATGGTATTTGTACGTCTGTTTGTCCGACTAGCGCTATTAGTTATAGATATTGCCTGGTCTCTGGTAAACCTTGCGCCCACATGAATTCTGGTGTTAAGCACAATTTTCGTTTGGAGGCTGCGTTTCCTGATCTCTAGCTATATTATTGTAGGTATATGTGTATTGATAATGGTTCTGAAATTTTTTTCTGATTCGGGAGATCGGGGTGATTCGGGTTAATTTTGGGACCATAAAAGGCAGTTTGTAGCAGTGGCAGTTACCTTTCTAATTTCTGAGTAAAAATTGTCTATTGTTGATGATGGTCTACACATTTTTAACCTGTCCATTAATTCTGTACTGGTTTCATTTTCCCCGAAATTTTTAATAAGTACATCTTACATCTTATCTAAGTTGAGTCTGGTTTGCTAGTGTTCCGTAACTATGCAATACTGCCCTCCAATTGAGTGATGAACTCTGGCAAATGATTCTGATCACCATCGAAAGTTATGATATTTTTAATGCAGTTTAGCACGATATTAAATATTTCTATTCTTTCACAATTCATTTATATTTATTTAACTATGCAATTTAGCTATATATAACCAAGATTATGCACTTTCCACAGTCTTATATGTTTATCTGATTTTTAATTAATACCGACACTTTTCACAAAATATAATATAAAATATAATAACTTAAAAGAAGGTACCGATTTTCTTTTGATTTCTTATATTCCTTTTCTTTGATCCTTTGCTTCCTCGCTTCGGCTGTTTCTTGGTTTTCCTTCGGCCTTCCTGCTTTGACTTTTAATTATTTTCAACCCTCTTCGCCAGTGAAGATTAAAAGATGTGTGGCTGATTTTTTTTATTTTATTATTCTTCAGTATTCTTCTGTGCACCCGTCAACTCAGATCGGAGAACTCACTACAACACACTCAGCGTTGATACCACCACCATTCGTGTACTCTAAGATGCTCTCCCCGAAAAGTGATGGAATGTGCTTGTACAGCATTTGTGCAATGATCTGCAATCGCTCTTGGAATGAAAAAATGCAATGCAAAAAATGCTGATACTGCTGATGCAGCATTGTGCACAGCTATCCATCACGCCGGATCGAGACAATCCCGAATGCAGGGTTGGGGATCTATGGTGAGGGGGAATTTATGTGGTTCTGTTACGGATTTAGGGTGAGGGGGAGTTTATGTGTGACTATACATACACATTTTATTTCTTCTTTTTATTTTTTACAGCTTACTCACCACCTTACAAATACCCTAAGATATGTAAGTCAGTCATAGGTTATAGCTGTCTAAAGGGTTCGACGCAGGAGTTCTCTTGCTCCCAGCCACTAGAACTTTCGAAGTTCCATCCCGCACATCCCGCCTAGATACCATCGTACTAAACCGGAGGAGACCCTCCTTAGCTCGTTATGAGACACAGCGGTCGTGGTTAAGTGGTTGAGTGATAGCGCATTAACGTCTTATATCAGACCGCGCTTATCCAAATGGAGGAATGCTTCAGGGAGGACGAAGCCGTTGTGAGAATTAAGGTTGTAAGACCCACAGATCTGATTGTTGACCGAGTTTATCGCTCTGGCAGTATTACCTCGAATCAACTTCACCAGGAAATTGATATTTTTTTTTATTTTCTGTAGTGGAATCCTGGTGTTCTGTAAACGCCAATGCAGGTCCTGAGAAAAGTCTCTCAACCAACTAAATCTTTTTCATCAATGCGGGCCGTGTAGCAGATAACCTTCACCCTCGCTTTGAATTGGCTGTTATAAAACAGTGCAAGAGCAAAAGCGTCTCGGGCCCTGACCAGAGCAGCATCTACATGTTTGTTTAAAATATATATACTGGTCTAGCCAGATCCTCAGGTGTCTGACTACAGTCCTTTACGCCAGTAGTTGCCGGTATCGTCCAACGATTGAGAACTTTCGCCAATTATTTTTCGTATCCGCCGAGGCCTTATACAACGGCGTCCTGAACAGAATGGTTTCCGACTTCTCGAAGTAGATTTTCAACTTCGATTCAAAGCAATTTCTCATAAGTGAGTAGAAGTCACCCCGTGAGAGAGTTGTGATTTTCTAGATCTTCGTACCTGATCTGTACACGATCAAGTCATCGGCATACGCAATTCCGTGAGGAAGTGAACTTATCAGATCGCTTAAGTAAATGTTGAAGAAGATAGGCGAATCAACGGCACCCTGTTGGAGACCATTTTTAACTTCAAATATGCTGGTCGTAGTGTGCATTATTCAAAGCCTAGTTAAACAGAATTATGTGCATATTAACCACCCCTAGAGGGAGATGTCTCAACACAATTTTCGAGATCTCGTGGACTCCAACAGACTTTTTCTTTTTTGGAGATTCGAGGACCGCTTTGAGCACTGTCGTCGATATGAACGGGGGATGAACCCCTCCATCGGCATTGTCTGTCATGTTATCAGCATTGAACATGACAAAGCCGATGATCTCAGATCGCCACTGAACACTGTCTGTTGAAGCTTCAAGAAGATCAACAATTAAATTTCATCAATTCAATGATTCCTAAATTGCACGAAATTACCGTAACATTCTTTTAGGCGCTATGCCGTTCTGTTTAAAAATAAACCGAAATTTCTTCATTAGTTACTCTACACAAAGAAAGTTGCCTATTTTATTTATATTAATCTCAATTAAACTAAATTCAAGAAAAATACTCTTGAACCCATACATAGGGAGTTCTTCGAGCGATTATCTGACCCAGGATGTATCTGAGGCTTTTGTTGTTGCTTTTTCCCTGCTTTTTTACTTGTGGCCGCTTAATTCTGTTGGGACATTGTCTCCAACATCCTTCGTGCGATAGTTCGAAATCTAAGTTTTCTTATTTACCAGAGAGGTTGCTGTGTTTTCTCCTTCATTTCTTCGAATTCGATTTCCTTGAAGCTAAATCCTCGCTCCAATTCCTCTTCAGTGTCGAAGGGCAGAGAATCAAAGCTGTTGCTGATGATAGCAAACAGACTCTTCCCTCCGTCTGAGACTTACTGTACCGTATCTTCTACTTCTTCCCCTGACACGGCTGCTGATGTGCTCGAAGACGCTTCAATTTTGCCATGCAGCGCATCAGGAGACGCATTGGTGTTTCGGCGCTTGGCTCTTTTGGGCGTAGCTTTTTTTTTCTCCTCCTTTTCGCTGTGGCTGTTTCTGGCACCGTTGACTGCTGGCCTAACTCTGCCACCGGTCGTTGCTGGTCATTTCCCGCTTCTAAGAGCGCAGGCCGCTCGTTGTTGTTGTTATCCATTCTCCCCTCGCACTCACTTATATTAGTGTGTTTTTGTGGGCGACGAGAAAGAGAAAATTATGTTTTGCTCTGCCCCCACTGGGGGTTGAACCGGGGTCCAGGAGAGGGAAAAGCACTGACTCTAGCCTATCGGCTTATATTAGCTTAGGAGGCTTTTTGAGAACTTGAGAACTAATACGACACTATTTAAAGGTGTGTGAACGACTTACCTGTCTTGAATCTTCTACAGGCAGAACCGCTAGCTTCACGATTGGGCGTTTTATTACGGCGCTTCTGGCTCGGCCGCCATCAATATTCCGTCCTCGCCTGCGGTGACTGCGACGAATTGACCTAACGTCCATTGCTGTGTTGGCGCGTTGTCCTCGTGTACGGCAACGACCCCTAGATTTGGTTTTCCTCGCACCCACTTGCTGCGTACGTAGACCCACTAGGTATGAAAGCGAAACTGAATCCTTCCTCTGCTGCGTACAGGCCTCTTTCTCTCGTCTGAGCTGCTGACGATCATCCTGGAGATTCTGAAAATCATATTAATTTAGCGCCGTGGATTCTTTTCACCCGGGGATGATTTTGAAAGTTAGGCGGAAAGGCTAGATCAATTATTAGCAATCAACAAAATTTCGGATGATTCGCTAAAAGGATCATATCTCACCGCGCACTTTGGGTCGGTGGATTCTTTTCACCTGGGCACGATTTTGAGAGTTAGGCGGAAAGGCTAGATCAATTACTAGCAATCACCAAAATTTCGGATGATTCGCTAAAAGGATCATATCTCACCGAGTACTTTGGGTCCGATACATACAAGATTGCAAAATCCTTAGTTGCTCCTGCTAAATCTCATTCGAAAGGATATGAAGATTTAAATCAAGTGCTAAAAGCACACTTCAAGCCGAAGGTAATTAAAATAGCTGAAAGAATTCAGTTCCTCAAAAGGTTTCAGTAACCACATGAACCGGGTGCGGACTATATTGTTGAGTTGAAGTAGTTGGCAGACAAATTTGACTTTAAAACATTTTTGAACAAGTCGTTGCGCGATCAATTTGTTGTTGGTGTCAAAAACGAATTAATCCAACAAAAATTGATGAGTGAACCATCGATGGATTTTCAGAAGGCATGTCAATTCGCAAAATCTTTACAGCTTACGAAAAATAATATGCAATTGCTCTATCCTGACATTGTCGTACGCCGAAAAGAGAAGAAAAGACAAGTTCACATGTAATTTAAAATAAGCGGTTGGAGAGTAACAATATTAATTGTTCCCAAATGTTTAAATTGTGGACAAATTGCCGTTTCCGAAGATCACCGTCAACCCTACGCTTGAGGATGAGCAAGAGTAGTTTGAGAAATTACCAGGAAAATTATCTTTGCTTAGAACAATTAAAATTAAGGCATTAAATTCACATTTCTAACATTAATGTACTTTGAATGTAGAAATTAATGGTACATATCCAAAACACATCATTCATACTATTACAATACAACTGATGTTATGGCAAGGTGGCGATGTATATTATATCATCATCAAGATGATAAATCCATTTACCGGTGAGTATCCATATCATAATAAATTTCATATCAATGTGACACTAATGACCCATATATTATCTTAGGTGAGGAAAACACGAAGAACCTCAGCGCAATGAATTTTTACAAGTATGGCGTGATAATTCGCCAAAACATTGATAACTATAAGTTTCCATTTTGCCGATTATTTCAACAATTCGGCGTCGATATTGTAGTAATAAGATATTTTAAGACCCACTGTATTCAGTTTAACTCCATACAATTTCATAACTCTCTTTTGTCAGCTAAAGAATTGTAATAGAATGTAAAACGAAACAAATTAACAGAATAAAGTGAACTTTGTAATGAAGCGGGAGTTGTGCTTATTCTGCAAAATGTAACAATTACAATATGTATGCCGAAATCAAGGAAATATCAGTTTAAATAACACAAAACTACGTGCGGAGGAATACATTCATTTACGCGATGCAATTTGCAACGAAGGAAATGCAGCTGATATTGGTCGGTTGAGCATTTTACCGGCGACGTTCGTTGGCATCCCATGTCATATGCATGAATATGCGCAAAATGCAATGACGTATGTACGTCATTACCGACGTCCAGACATGTCCATATCCTTCACTTCAATACAAAATGGATAGAAATTGTTGAACTGCTGCTTCCTGGACAAACATCAAGTGGTCGGCACGATATCACCGCACGTGTATTCAGGCAAAAAATCCGGTCGCTGATGGACTATATTTTTAAGCATCGTATCTTTGGGGATTCTCGATGTTGGGTATATTCGATCGCCGCATGAACACATTCTCATTTGGTTAGGAGAAACAATGCAACTAAACAAATTGATGACATAATATGTGCCGGGACTCCTGATCCCGAAACCGATCCCGACCTGAATGATGTCGTAATTACAAACATGATTCATGGACATTATGACGCCACAAAGCCTCAATCACTTTGCACGGTCGACGGCAAGTGTTCCAAGTGTTATCCACGAAATCTGACTGAGGAAACCATCACTCGCAACGATGGTTATTCATTGTATCGGCTTCGATCATCTGATGATAACGGTAGAACAATCACAGATATTTATAGTAAATTCTCATTTCCCATTCACGAACGCTATCCGACTGTCGGCTGTGCATCTGTAGAACGGTCAACGAGTTTATTTCAATGCAGCAAATTCCGTTCAACGTTCTCAAAACCCTCCAACGAGAACATTCACCAGTTTCTTCTCGATTTGCCAAAGAGATCCGTTTGCACGTACCAAACTTTACTCAGAGACTATGTCGAAGACATTTTGCATCGAGTTCATGTTCATTTAGAGAATCCCCATCTTGACATGAATGACGAGATGCACAACCAGGCTTTGGTTTTCATAGAATACGTATACGGTAACATTTGCGGCAGTTTGTTAGTCTGGTTAGGAATTCCATCGGAATACGCGACGCTTTCGATCCAGAATTGCAGCGTGAACGTGAATTCGACAAAAATGCATTAAGCCAATTGGTTCCAACGAATGTACCAATGTTGAAGTGTACCATCCGGTGATGAAGACAGTTCATGATGGAAATGTTGGCATGATATTTCTTGATGCGCCTGGTGGCACTGGCAAGATATTCCTCATAGAATTGATTTTGGCTACAGTTCGTGTAAGATCAGAAAGTGGTGTATCAGTTACTTCTTCTGTAATCTGTTATCTGTTACTGTATCAGTTACTGTTCTACTGTAAGTAAGTTTGCCGAACTGTTAGAAGCTCTAAATCGCACTATGAATCCAAAATCTGCGTAATGACGCAAGACGTTGTAAGGGGCATTGATTTTACTCTCAGGCGATTTCTGGCAAGCATTACCAGTTATACCACGATCGACCGCTGCTGATGAGATCAAGGCTTGCCTCAAGTCATCGACATTATGGCGTAATGTGAAAAAACTTCAGCTGGCCACAAACATGTGAGTTGCACTTTCACAACTCAAAATAAAGTCGTTAGTTCCCTCCATTTTTCAAATCGATCGACATTGTAACTAACGAAGAGGAAGCAACCAACTATCACACTGCGTTTTTGTGTTCATTGGATGTGCATGGCTTGCCACCGCACAATTTTCAACTAAATGCTGGTTCAGTCGTCATCATGCTGCTCAATATCAATCAACCAAAATTATGCACCGAAACAAAACTCATGAGTAATGTGATTCACGCGAAATTACCAAAAAAAGTTCGAAGGTGAAGAAGAATTCGAATTCGAAAAGAATCCGAGAATTCGAATGATCCTAATCGATACACCGTTCGAATTTAAGTGAATCCAATTTCCAATTAATCTCGCATTCGCCACTACAATAAAAAATAAATTTGAAAAATTCATGTTTTTCACACCGTCAACTGTATGTCGCATGTTTCCGTGTCAGAAAACAACGCGCTTTGATCGTTTTCGTACCTGACAACAAAACGAAAAATATTTGTATGACAGTTTTATGATATGTTTTAAAAGTTATACTGAAAAATTATTATATTTATATTTTTATCACTGTATATAAAAAGTACAAAATATCTTTACTTGAGTCTCACGAGTGAGGAGAAACAAGTATGGGTTCATAAATGAACTGAGCTTCCACACATATTATTACAAATTAAAAACCATATTACTTCCATTGGATTTCAAAGCATTGGTATGGCGTCTCTCAGGCACAAGAGTCTGCATTTAGCCTCTATCAGCGAACTCCTACTCTGACCGCCACGTGGTGAAATCTGGGAGCCGAGTATTTTCAATCGAAGATGGGGTAACCAACCCCCGTGGGATGCCGTTGGCGGCTACAGACGAGAGAGGAGGGAGAGTTTGACTGTACCAGGGCTACCTGTTGCGCAGTCCTTCTAGAGCTTCTTCGACATTTTCGGAGCACAGGTCTAGAAGGTTCTTTCAAGGCCAAGTCGGGGCCTTGGAATGGAGATGGCGGCGGAAGATCCCTATAGTTTTAGGGACAACGGCGGCGCTCACAGCCTCAGCGAGGCTGTCTTCGACTCCGAACCAGTGAGACAACGCGACAGAGGACGCCAGCGTTTAAGGTGGCGCACCCAGATGGAGAAGGACCTCACCCAACCTGGCGTGCGACACTGGAGACAGCTAGCCAGACACCGTGCTAGTTGGAGAGACTTGGTGGTTGAGGCTCAGGTCCACCCCGGACTGTAGCGCCAAATAAAGAAGAAGAAGAATATTACTTCCATTGAGCTCCCACGAAGTTCGTTCCGTTGTTGCAGTTGACTGTCTTCGGAATTCCTCTTCGGGCGATGAAGGTTTTTAAGGGCTAGAATAAAAGGATCGGCGGATAGATCGGTCTTGTTTTCGAAATGAACAACTTTGGACGTAAAACAGACAAATACAGCAATATACGTTTTCACAGGGCATCTACCGTGGATTCATAAGGGCGTAAACACGTGACCACAATAATCAACGCAACGTATAAGAATGTGTCGTTTTGCTCGATTAGTTGGCAAATTAAGATTAATGCTTCTTGCGGATTGACTAGTCGTATTTTCTCTCGCAGCAGAGGTACTAATGCTCTTGGACCAGCATGAGAGTTCTTATTATGCAGGTACCGCAAATACGCTTTAATAAAATGAGTGTTTTTCGTCATCAAGAGCGGAAACTTGCGTCGTACACAATAAGTGCATGTAAAAGCTGACCTCCCACATGAAGAAGGCGAGTATGTGGAGTTCTTCTTCTTCTTCTGGTGACGCTACAGTCCAAGGTGGAGCTGGGCCTCAACCAACAAGCCCCTCCAGTTGGCATGATCTTAAGCCTGCTGTCTCCAATGGTGCGCACCAAGTTGGTTGAAGTCCTTCTCCACCTGAGTGCTCCATCGGTTTCTCATCGGTCTGTTGCGTTGTCCCACTGGTTCGGAGTCGAAGACTTCTCGGGCTGGAGCAATGCTCTCCATAAGCTCTACATGGTATAAATATCTTAGGCTTTAAGTCCGTAGACGCCTGGGTAGGTTCATGTCACTGTACAGCCGGTAGAGTTCGTGGTTGAATCTTCTTCTCCAAAAAACATGAACGCAAACAGGACTAAGGTATGTATGCAGAACTTTTCTCTCAAAAATACCAAGGACTTCTTCATTTGCTTTGACATTTTCCAGCCTTCCGCGCAGAACAGCGATGATAAAGGCTTTATATAGTTTTAGCTTTGTCCTTTGAGAGGGGCTCTACTACTCAATTCTCTCTTGAGCCCAAAGAAACAGGGATTAACAAGAGTTATTCTGTGCATAAACTGGCTAGTTATGTTATTTCTACCGATTACTTGCGAGCATAGGTAGACGAAGTCCCTCACTACTTTAAAGATGCAGCTGCCTATGGTGACTGACTCATTCACCGCTAAGCCCATTTTGGCTGCGTCCGTTGCAATCCCAATAAACGCCTCATTCACGGCTCGCTGTTTTGACTATTCATGTCAATGTCAATCGCTATGCCAGCAGTTGTACGAACTCTTGGAAGATGGTGCCACTTGTGTTAGTGAGTAAGTTCTGCATGATTTTCTCAAGAATAGTGTTGAAAAAGTCACATGAAAGGGCGCGCCTTTTTTGAAATCTTTTTGAAATTGAAGGTCTCGGTGAGTTCGCTTCCGACCTTGATGGAGCATCTTCATCCTACACAACCTGCCGAGTTTTGAAGGGGACTATACAAAGCGTTATATAGCTCGTCTCTACGGACGCTGTCATATGCACTGATAAGGACCTATCAGGTTGTTGACGAATGACAGATCTATTCCCATGGTAGTTGAAGGGGTCCCTTTTCTTGTGGATCGTAAGGAAAACTTCTTCTATATCTATATAGTTTGTAAAAGAATCTGTTGCAGAAGCTTTAATAATACTCTTTTGTAACAGAAATGCACGTAATATAACACTGCAGGAGGTATAGGCAATGGGTTTAAAAAAACGACCGATTTCACACGTGCTAAGATATTCACACTTAAGTACTGCCGTACTGAATTAGAAGTATTAGTTATTGGAATTAGTACTTATAAGGTACTAATGGTCGATAATATTGAAGTACCTTACAGCTCTGCTTGGGAGGTAAGTAGTACGTTCCTTCAGCTCATCTTCGCGTCTCTCTCCGTTTTATGTCGATATGAAGTCTCCGGTCATCTTACTATGTGAATCGCGGTCGTCAAAAATATATTCGTAACCGTCAAACATCGTTAACTGCATTTTACATAACTTACAGTTTACTGATATTGACATTGCCTATCGCAACCGTGATTCCGCCAAGACGTAGTATAACTGCCTCAATAAGTACAAGGGTGTCTTGAAATTAAGGCAAGCCATACCGAAAAAGGACCCTCCTGTATTTTGCAGACTTCATTCAGGTGAATCTTGTGACCGTCGAATCAAATTCAAAATAATTTGTAATTTCATGCGAATTTCTGTTTTTTACTTTATCTAATTGAATACCTAGCACCTAAATAAATCTGAGTTGATATTAATTAGCTTGAAGTGATATTGAAATCAATAGTTTCTGCAAAAAATGTGATTATAATGTTCGTCATATTACGTTATCTGTTATTTTTATTTTATTATTAATTTTTAGATTTAATGATTTAGATTTAATTTAGGACTATTGAGAAATAAAAAGTATCTATGTATTTCTCACCTTAACTAGCAAACCTAGCAATACCTAGATGAGTTTGTCACTTAGGCTAATACATTACGAGGGATGCATAAGTGGTGCACAAAATCCTACATAATCACAATCACAATCCCAGAACGTGAACGGTGAATTAAAGTTCTCATCGCAAGCAACGTTGTGCTTACCTCAGAGAATAAACATTTGACGCAAGTCCTCATAATACTGTTATCTTTGCACAGATACAGACAAAATCAGACTATGTATAGTGATAATAAAATGACTGGGACACGAGTATATATAATCAAAAACGTCAGTTCTATGGAATGAAATACGTGAGCAAAATATTAATTGTGCCACACCTGACAATTAACTTTATTTACGCACAAGCGAAGCTTTTTTTTGAAATGCACATAACACCTTTCACTTATAGACTTTGTTCACACAAATGGCACACCGCAATATCGGAGCCCGAGCGAATGATTTCACATTTGTGGAGGGGAAGTAGATCAGAAACCCGCGAATTTGCACTTGATGAAACTTTATTATTACTTACACTTAGCTAGTTTATTAATCTATGATACATTATGAGGGGACATTTATTAATCCCACCATCTGTTTTCACCATTCCTGTAATACAAAAACCAAGTCGTATATACTCCACAATTAGGGGACAATTGTCCCTGCTATCGGCTGCGACGATGGCAATCAGAAACACCCTATTCGATTTTTCTTAAAAAGTGTATATAGCATATATATACAATATCTGTATTTATGTCTATGTACAACATGTATTTACGTCACTTGAACATTTCACCCAGGTTACTCAGGAATAATTGCCACGCTAAAATTGTGATAAAATAATTATATATATAGAACAAAATTCAACCGGAATAAAACGCTCCTTCCTATACAAAGGTTGGTAATCTCTTCCCATGTTGCTATTAGGTATATTGTATCATAATGCCCTTCAATTCAACTACAACCAAACCTCACTCGGTTACACACGTTTCATATGATGTTTGTAATGCATACCACCAAACATCCTTACGTACTTTCATTCATAAAAACGAAATCCTTCCGATAACGTCTTTAAAATTAGATACAAACGAAATATGTATATCTACGTATCTTCTGACATATATGCATGTATGTATCTCTATTTATTTTCGCTTTCTATAACGATACCGTTTTCTCGCCCCACATACAAAAATTCTATTGTTTGTGTAAACAACATGGGGAAGTGAGCGAAAGTAACAAACTAACCACCTGTTGTAAAGAGTGAAATTACAAATTCTATGTTGCACACTACCTTATGTTAGCACAGTTTTCTGCAAGGGGTGAAGTATTAAAAAAAACTTTCCATTCATAAAATAACGCTTTCGACTCCTGTTTGTATGAGATCCTTCCCCTGCCCGGATAAGTTCATGAATGAATTTCGTGCAAGGGAGGGGTTACTTTTGTGGAATGAAAACTTTCTTGTGAGGGGAATACCATTTTTTTGGAGCTCAATCGATTTTCGTGCAGATTTTCATGGGTATACACAGGAACATAAATATGAGCGAATAATAGGAGAAAGGGAGAACATGTGGTGGTGCATTTTAATCTGTATAAGTTGAGAACGTTAATTACAGGCTGGCGTTTACGTATTGGCCTTGGGTCGATACGTCGTTGCAATTGAAATTGGTCATGAACTTGAAGTCAGACTTTAAAGTATCCAGGTAGCTTTAAGCTCAAGAACGAAGAGGACTGAAAAATGAATCCATAGTCCACAGACTTAGCAGCAATACGGTAAAATATTATGCTGATGGATTTTGATCCATGAAGGAACAGGGGTAGAAGTATTAGGATCCTGGACAAAGTACTATATTACGAACCCATGGGCAAACGCGCCAGCATCTTTCATGGAGAAGTCCTTACCATAGACAGATACGTTCAACTCAATATGTATTTATATTTAATCGCCTGAAAACTTAAAAATTTTAAAACTTAGTACCGTCCGTTTTATGACATGTTTAATGTGCTCCTTGTATAACAGGTGCCATTTGTGTTTTGAGTAGCATCTAAGAGCTTTTATCTTTGTGTTATTAATTTTAGTTTCGTTGAAAATATTTCAAAATTAATTTCTCACACAATAAGAACTTGAAGAGCTATTGAACACAACCAACGACATTAACGAATGAAGAAACTGAGGCGATGGTTCGTAATGCGGAAGCAGACGAATTTGTTCTGTTAACGCCAGAAAGAGTAGATGCGATTAGCGATGCTGAAGGTATCGACCGAAGCCAAAGTGGTCGAAGGCGAAGAATGTGTCGAAGAACCTAGTCAACATCCAGTCCGAAAAATATGAATCAGCTGATCTCAGAATGCGTGTACCATAGAATTCCACTGTCAAGTCCGCGCCAAGAATCAACTCAGCAATTTTATCCGACACTAGGAATTCGAGGCTTATTCTATCCTTAGGATCGACCAGGTACTTTAATCGCATATTAACGAACTGTTACTTGTACCATTGATTTCGCAATTACCGATTGTAAGGATGCGACATTCGACACTAATATCGTAGAAAATACGCAAATTTCTTGGTGTATTGTTTCGAAACCCCCCCAGATACCAACAACTACTGGTTTCGAAATCCATCGGTGTAAAGTCAAATCATTCGTGTTTCTGCCCAAAACAACGTTATTTTCAATTGAATGAACAATTCGCCAAAGTGACGCCACTTAACAATCTCATGAACGAAAAGATCATGTAATATACAGGATGTGGAAGCATGTCCTATAATCTTCCACGTGGTACACCGAACACCGAACCTGACGTCGTTCGGGAACACGAGGAGCTTCTCCGGTTCAGTAGAGCGATCCCCGCTCGAGATAGAACCTGCTTAGGAGCGGTGTTTCTTTTGGTGGCTGCATCAAAACCAGCCACCGACGCCGTCAGCTCTTCAATCAAGTCTTCCGACGGTTAGTAGCTAGTGTAGCTGTTTTTTTCCTGTTTAATGCCTTCCGTGTCGTGAACTAACAGCGTATTTACATAAATTAAAGGTAGGTTAAGCAGAAAAATGTAAAAAAAAAGTATATATGTACACCATAAAAAAAAGTATATATACATATGTATACACCAAAAAAAAAAACATTTTCATCAGGGCGTGTGCATTGGATATATTACGCATATCCATTGACACACAGCCTGAAGCACGCGAATTATAATTTCAAGACGCGGTTCGAGTAAGCAAAATCAAATTTTATTCCTTATTTATTGAATACCGAACAAAAACTTATCACCTAATTACAACATTCCATGTCACCTAACATTTACAAAGGTGATCGGTCGCCGAAAGTTCAGCAGACGCTGATAACTCAATTTTGTGGCGATCACCTTTGCAATTACGTATCGGATTACTTTCTGGTGGAAAAGTACCAGACTGTTGACAACGCACTATTCCGCTGCTGCTGCTGTTTGGTTTCGTGGTGTTAGATTGCTGAAGATCCACTTTGCTATTGTTGCAAAGTTTCTATTGAAAAATTTGAGTGTATGTTATTATAGGATGCTGGGAAGATGTTGGTTTTGTCCCAATAAGTGTTGCTTTCCTGTCCATATGTTATACCGTTGATGGTCACTTCACAGTTTTCGTAATTTATTAGATTTTGGTTGATTGGTACATGTTGATTTCACGAGTGTTTGGTTGATGTTGATTAGCAGAATATAGTTCTCCTCGTGTTGTGTTATTGATGACGTTGATTCGATGTCAGCTGTGAGGCAGTTAGCTTTCTTCATTATGTTGCCGATGCATGTGGATACAGCCGTTGGTTCTTTATGTTTAGATTCTCGTCAAATGCAAGTATTCTCTATTCTATGGCATTTTGAGTCAAGATATTGTATTTTAAATGCATTATATAATATAAAAGGTTTAACAATTACTTCTTTTGTTTTATTTATGGGAAGTGGGATTATGTGAAGAAGAGAAAAATTTTCTTGTGACAGGATGGGAATGCGGATGTTAAAGATTAATTTAGAGCCATTGTAGTAGCCTTGCAGTTCTAGCTACTCGTAAATATGTTCGCTTGATTTTATTTCGATCGATTAATTCAGTGTTATATGTATAAATTCCATTTCCATGTTACTGAGGATTATTTTCGGAATTATATTGATTTTGGCTAGAATAAGAGCTTCAGAAATATCTCGTATGTGATTTATTAGAAGGTCAATGTTGTAGTTGAGGTAGTTGTTAAGGTACTGAATGAGTACCAAAGCGTCAGTGTCTTGTCGTATTGAGTTAGCTGTCCGTTCCTCGTACTTTTGAATATAGTCTTGTAAAAGTGTTTGTTGGTTATTTATATGGTCTGTAATGTTTTTGAATCTTGCAATGAATTCTGCATTTAATTTTGATCTGGATGATACTTCGTTCAGAAGGTTTTTGTCGTCTTGTGTCAAGGTCTCTATCTCTTTGTTAATACTTGCTGCGTCTTCTGCGTCCATGTTACCTGTTATAATTTTGATAGCCGTTCCGATTCCGTTAAGAATTCCTCTTTTCTGTCTTGAGATTGGCATTAAGAAATCGACTTTGGTAGTAAGATCTTTTATCTTTTTGTGACGTTGTTTCTATAGAGGGTTTAAGGTTTGGAAATCGTTTAAGGTGCGAAAGTGTAAGGTCAAGGTTGTCTATATTTGTTTTGTATTCCTCTAAATTGACAATGTGTATGAGATTGTAATATGTTCTAATAGTTCTGGCAGTTCCGAGATGTAATGGGAGTATTCCTTCGAGTCTACGGATGTCGCGAATGTCTAGTTTTTGACTGGACACCCAGGTTAACCTATTGAAAAGTTGTAATTTGAAATGGTTTCGTTAGTTGTTTTTAAGGTTCATGCTAGTTTCTTTCGTTTTTTGATTCTATTTTTATGAAATTTCTTATTGCCTACTGTTAAGATGGGTACCTTTTTATTTCTTTTATCTGTATGTTTGAATTATTTTGGCGTTAGCTTATTACGCCTACATTCTTTCCTATATACTACTTCTCCTATGCTTCCTATTTGTATTTAATTTATGTAGTCTCTTACCTGTTGCTTGTTCTAATTCATCTTTGATTTTTGAAAAAAAGTGTTTCTTGAAATTTTGTAAGTTTATTTATGTATTCGTGTTCGCTATTGTGGTTTAGAGTTCTATTGAACTTAAAAGTACGTCCGTAAAATAGCTCATAGGGCGTATACTTAGTGGCAGAATGTATTGAATTGTTGTATATACATACATATTACGTGAAGTTAAGGTATAGGCTGCTGCAAATTTAGAACATTTATCTATGAGGGTCAGAATGGTTTTATTGTTGATAGTGTATATGGCGGTGTGGACAATGTCAAGTGGTTTGGGTGGTGTTTCAGTTTTCTATATACTACTTCTCCTATGCTTCCTATTTGTATTTAATTTATGTATTCTTTTACCTGTTGCTTGTTCTAATTTATCTTTGATTTTTGAAAAAAGTGTTTCTTGAAATTTTGTAAGTTTATTTATGTATTCGTGCTATTGTGGTTAAGAGTTCTGTTGAACTTAGAAGTACATCCGTAAAATAGCTCATAGGGCGTATACTTAGTGGCAGAATGTATTGAATTGTTGTACGTGAATATGGTTTCTGCGAGGATTTCATTGTGATCCACGTCTAGCTGATTTTCTTTGCACGATGCAACTACTATTCGGTAAATTTCTGCGAGAGTAGAGTGAAGTCGCTCTACTGGGGCATTACTGCTAGTGTGTTGGAATGATGTTATGTGGTGAACTACTTGGTAACGTTTACAGAAATCCTTAAATATATTAGCAGTAAATTCGGAACCTTGGTCGGAAACTAGTTTTTGTGGTATTCCATGTAAACTTATGAAGTGTTTAAGTGATTTTATAACAGAAATACTATTACGTGAAGTTAAGGTATAGGCTGCTGCAAATTTAGAACATTTATCTATGAGGGTCAGAATGGTTTTATTGTTGATAGTGTATATGTCGGTGTGGACAATGTCAAGTGGTTTGGGTGGTGTTTCAGGTTTTTCATAGTTTACTTTTTTGGGGATTCCTATCGTATTTCAAGAGTTGACAAGTTTCACAGTTGTTAATGGTTTGGGTGATTTTGCTTTTCATATACGGAAAGTAATAATCACGTTCGAGATGGAGGAGAGTCTCCTCAATGTCTCTATGGTTGTGGTTATTGTGGTGGTTCCAGATTATTTGTTCCTGTTAATCAGTTTGTCGGATATCTCTCAATATATCTATGCAATGTATTTGGCTAAAGGATTTGCTATTGGAAAAGTATTGTGAATAAACAGATTGTACAGTTCGGAATATTTCATCATCAGTGAGGATCGCGTTTAGTTTGTTTGGAGCTTAATGTTTTTTAAAAACATCAATTACTGTGCTTTGATAGAAATTTGGCCGTCTGATAGTTTTACGCTGTTTGTTTTGTAAAATGGTTTCTATGGTCATAGGGGAACCTTTATTTGTTTTTTGTAGAATTACCTGAAAGTTAGATTCGTTTAAAGTTTATTCCGAAATTCGGATGCCATCGTTCAGGTTTTCTTCGGTGGAATGTATAGTAGAACCGCTCGTACCTTGAACTGAAAAAGTATCGTTCATATTGACATCTATGTTTTGAAACTGTTTTGGGTGATCTATTTTGACTCTGCTAAGAGCGTCGGCATTTGTGTTCGATTTGCCTTTCTTATAAAAAGTTCCATAGTCATACTCCTCTAGCCAACGAAGTAATTTTGAGTTTGCATCCTTAAGGTTCATTATCCACGTTAGTGGTTTGTGATCTGTAATAATTTTAAATGTGCGGCCGAAAAGATATGGCCTGAAGTATTTGGTTGCCAAAAGCTCCTTTTCTATCGTGGAGTAATTTATTTCCGAGGATGTGAGGGTCCTACCTGCAAAGCAGATAAGATTGCACCAATTGCGAAATTGCTTGCATCCGTAGTAAGGTTAACTGGTTTTGAGAAGTCAGGGTATTGCAATATGGGGTCATTAGTTAGGATATTTTTACATGTTTCGAAGCTATTTATATATTCTTCATTAACTATTACCTTGTGATCTTTTTTTAAGCACTCTGTAAGTGGTTTCACTAATTTGGCGAAACCCTAGATGAATTTCCTGTAATAACCCAGAAGTCCTAGAAATCCTCTGATTTGTTTTTGCGTACGTGGAATTGGGAATTCTTTTATGGCATGAATTTTCTCAGGATTCGGTTTTATACCGTCCGAGGAGACAATGTGTCGCAGGAATGCGATTTTTTTTTTGTAAAAAGTCGCATTTCTCTAGTTGTACTTTTAAATTGTATTTCCGCAATCTCTCGCAAACTTTCATGAGGTTTTCGACGTGCTCCTGCAGAGATGTCGAAAAGATGATCATATCATCTAGGTACACCAAACAGATAGTACCTATGTATTCCTCAAGGATGTTGTCCATAACGCGCTGGAAGGTGGATGGCGCGTTTTTTAGCCCAAAAGGCATACGGATGTATTCGTAGTGTCCTCCTTCTACCGTAAAAGCGGTTTTACAGATATCCTTGGGATCCATCTCTATTTTTTTTTGTGGAATCCACTTGCGAGATCGATAGTAGAAAAATACATGCATTTGCCCAATTTATCCAAAATTTCGTTAATGTTTGGCAGAGGGTACCTGTCTGAGATGGTATTTTCATTAAGTTTCCGGTAGTCTATCACCAGACGCCATTTTTGTTTTCAGCTTGCGTCTTTTTTCTTGGGGACTATCCATACTGGAGAGCTCCATGGTGAATAACTTGGGCGGATTATTCCTTGTTCTAGCATGTTATTGATCTGCCTTCGTACTTCTTCCTTGTGAAAGTACGGGTAGCGATAAGTTTTGGTGTATATTGGGATGTCATCATGGGTTGGGATCTTATGTTTGACCTTGTTAGTGAAACTTAGATGTTGATCTTCTCTGAAAAAGATGTTCTCGTATTCGCTACATAGCTTCTGTAAACTTTTCTTTTCTTCTTTGATAGATGAAGAGTGCGTATAGCACTTCCAATGCTTTTTTCTGACTGGGTTTCTTCGTATGCTATACTGAAGTTATTAACTTCAATGAGTGTTGATGTACATGGTTCAACTTTTAATGGTTGTTCAATTAGTATAGTTTCCTCGTTGTTAGATCTATTACTGACTTCGACGACGCTATGCCATTCGTTTGCATCAATTTCATATAGTTTTTCTGATAAAGATGTAGCCGTTGCGAACGTCGACTGGGATTTTAATCACTGTTTTTGAATTGGGTGGAATAAGAATCTTCCCGGAGCTGAGATTCGGTTTGAAAAGTAAATTAATCTGCGTATTTCGTGTTATCAGAAGTTTGTTGCTAAGGTCAAATTTTGCGCCTAGTTGTCTTAAAATGTCAAGTCCTAATGGATTATTATGTCCTGATGGATTATTATCAAAATAGGCGTGAAACTTGAAAACAATTAAATTAAACTGCCCGTGTTCGTTAAATTCGGAAAATGTGGGAACTGAGACTTTTGTGTTGAGTGTGTATTTGTTTAGTATAGTGTTAATAACGAGAGGATTGCATGGTTGTATTTTGAGAAATTTTGTAAACTCAGGATTGATAAAAGAAGCAGATGCTCACGTATCTATAAGAAATTTTAATGGACGACCGAAAGGCGAGGAAATATTAGTATATGGGAGGGAAGAACCGTGAGTATTTATATCTAAGTATCCTGTTGGTTCGGTGAGGCATCTATATGAAACTTTGTATCATCTAGCTCTTGAAGTGTTGCTAGGACTTCGTAGTCGTTTTCTTCAAATGTCGGGACTTTATGTTCATCATCCACATAATATTCATCGAGTTGTGGGACATATGTTGGTGATTCTTGCAATCCCTGAGGATTGATGTTATGGACTTCGTCGTTGAAGTACCTGGGTGTTCCCGTGCTTCGCCTTGTTTGGCTACTCTGATTGGGTGGTTAAGGCTGATACGAAGTTGGTTGCCTCAAGTGTGTAGAGCCGGAACTCACATCCATTGGAACGGGTGGAGGAAGACGTTGGAAGTTGTTACGCGATGGATTAGGGTTCGATGTATTATTAACAGCGTTAGAGGTGTGTGGTTGGTTAGTAATTCTGGCGAAAGTGTTGAAACGGGGTTGTGCTCCGAAAGAGTTTTTTACATTGGGTCGAAATGCGAAAGGGTTGACTTGATTGTAATGGTTGGGAGTTGGGTTTATACGGTTAACGCTATACTGATTGGGTGGTTGAGCTTGCCTTTGGATTTGATTAGGAAAAAGTGGTCTAGTTTGGGGCCTATAGTTGGTGTTGTGACTTTGTGGAACTGTATTTGGAAAGTATTGTTGTGGTCGTACCACTTGTGTATTTCTGAGAACTTCCGTTTTCATGTAAAACATGTTTTGCTCTTGTATACAGAATGAGAGAGCTAATGGAAGCGTTTCAGGTCTCATTGCTCGGATACTTGAACTAAGAGGCTCTCGCAACCCAGAAAGGAACGCATGGAGACACATTTGTCCAAAAAGTTCTTTCTTTGCTTTCACAATGTTTTGGTCACTTTCGTGGATCAAGACATTGTTATTTAATGATGCTTGTTTCTCGACAATTCGACTGTAGAATTCTTCTACTGTTTTGTTTCCTTGCTTTAATAGGTGAAGATCTTTAATCAGGGATGTTTCGTTCCGTTTATCGGAATAATATAATATCGAATTTTGTTTGATCTCGTCCCAATTTAATGCCGTCCCGTACATATTTAATACTTCATTTGCGGGTCCTTCGATCTTATTTCTTCTGATGGATCCCAAAATAATTTGGCCGTATGGGAATCCGTCGATACCCCTAATGAACATGAGGATCTCCTCAACATTGCTTATAAATTCGAATAGAAGTGTGGGGTTACCGTCAAAGCGAGGCAAATCTTTAATGACGTCAGGTATTCTCAAAAACTCGAATATTTCCCTGACGTTGGGTTGATTAGCATTGGGTTGATCTACTTCGGACTAAACTGGTGGATTCATTTTTGAGGAGTTACTTTGTTTTGCAAGGTTAATTGATTTTGGAATGTTCTCAGGTATAGAACCAAGGCTTCTAAAGAAAGATGTGAATTTTGGGTATGGGAATGAGGAGTACTTTTTTGGAAGTTTACTGTATGGCATTAATGAATATGACTTTTGACAGTAAATTTACTTATTCTAAGAATTGAAACAGATAGGTATATCACATATTAATTTAAATAACAAGTTTGCTAGAAAATGGTTGCACTCATATGTCCAGAATGTTTCCAATTTCTTTTGGAATCAAACAAATGGCTATTGTCAAATATTACAATTTTCAGTTACAATTTCTTCAATTTTTCAATATTTAAAAATAATTACAATTCTTCAATAGTTTATAATTTCGGTATTACAATTTGCTTAGTATATACATATGTTATGCGTTTGATAAAATATTGTGAGCTTAATAGATTCGTTTAGTATTTTAGGTATAAATGTATATAGAATTTTTATTTTATATTTTCTTAAAATGTATAATATAACATTGACTCAACATACCATGAAATTTTGAGAAATGCTTTCATTATTAGAGCTGGAGCCACTGAATTTAGTTGGATGGACACTATGTATCGATTAGCCGTCGTATACGTATATATATTCTTTATTTATTTTTCTATATATTTTGTTTTTCTTAATTCTTGAACACTTTGTTTGTACGGAAAACCACGGTATTTTTAATATAATTGTTAATTGAACGATAATCCTTCGTTAATTATTCAAACATAATTCGTATATTTTCCACTTTTACCGCGCTTTTTGGTTCTCCTGGTTTCACGAGTTAAAACTCTTGTTTTAAAGATTATTTCTTTATTTTCACACACGTACTCACTTTTTGGTTCTCCTGGTTTCACGAGTTAAAACTCTTGTTTTAAAGATTATTTCTTTATTTTCACACACGTACGGTAAGCCTCCGTATAGACGAAACTAAAGAACTTTTTATTTAAAACATAACCGCGCCTAATCGACTGCGCCAATTATAATTTAAAGACGCGGTTCGAGTAAAAAAAATAAAATTGTATTCCATCTTTATTGAATACCAAACAAGAACTAACTTATCACCTAATTTTAACATTCCATGTCACCTAACATTTGCAAAGGTGATCGATCGCAGGAAGTTCAGCAGACGCTGATAAGTCAATTTTGTGGCGATCACCTTTGCAATTACGAATCGGATTACTTTCTGCTGGAAAAGTACCAGACTGTTGACAACGCACTATTCCGCTGCTGCTGCTGTTTGGTTTCGTGGTGTTAGATTGCTGAAGATCCACTTTGCTCTTGTTAGCTATGGTGGTGTTCTCGTAACTCCTCCCCCCTAGGAGAAAAGCTTGGGTCAGAAAGCTCCGAGATGACTGGGCTCAAGCTGCTGATGCTGCAGCATCTTCTGTGTATATTAACGATTATAATGATTATTATTGTGAAAGATATGATGATAAGGAGAATATAGCTGTCTCTTTGTTTCGTCTCCTAAGTGAGAACTTCAAGTGGTTTTTTCTGTGAAAATTGAAAATCGTTTTTTCCATTGAAAATTTGAGTGTATGTTATTATAGGATGCTGGGAAGATGTTGGTTTTGTCCCAATAAGTGTTGCTTTCCTGTCCATATGTGATACCGTTGATGGTCACTTCACAGTTTTCGTAATTTATTAGATTTTGGTTGATTGATACATGTTGATTTCACGAGTGTTTGGTTGATGTTGATTAGCAGAATATAGTTCTCCTCGTGTTGTGTTATTGATGACGTTGATTCGATGTCAGCTGTGAGGCAGTTAGCTTTCTTCATTATGTTGCCGATGCATGTGGATACAGCCGTTGGTTCTTGATGTTTAGATTCTCGTCAAATGCAAGTATTCTCTATTCTATGGCATTTTGAGTCAAGATATTGTATTTTAAATGCATTATATAATATAAAAGGTTTAACAATTACTTCTTTTGTTTTATTTATGGGAAGTGGGATTATGTGAAGAAGAGAAAAATTTTCTTGTGACAGGATGGGAATGCGGATGTTAAAGATTAATTTAGAGCCATTGTAGTAGCCTTGCAGTTCTAGCTACTCGTAAATATGTTCGCTTGATTTTATTTCGATCGATTAATTCAGTGTTATATGTATAAATTCCATTTCCATGTTACTGAGGATTATTTTCGGAATTATATTGATTTTGGCTAGAATAAGAGCTTCAGAAATATCTCGTATGTGATTTATTAGAAGGTCAATGTTGTAGTTGAGGTAGTTGTTAAGGTACTGAATGAGTACCAAAGCGTCAGTGTCTTGTCGTATTGAGTTAGCTGTCCGTTCCTCGTACTTTTGAATATAGTCTTGTAAAAGTGTTTGTTGGTTATTTATATGGTCTGTAATGTTTTTGAATCTTGCAATGAATTCTGCATTTAATTTTGATCTGGATGATACTTCGTTCAGAAGGTTTTTGTCGTCTTGTGTCAAGGTCTCTATCTCTTTGTTAATACTTGCTGCGTCTTCTGCGTCCATGTTACCTGTTATAATTTTGATAGCCGTTCCGATTCCGTTAAGAATTCCTCTTTTCTGTCTTGAGATTGGCATTAAGAAATCGACTTTGGTAGTAAGATCTTTTATCTTTTTGTGACGTTGTTTCTATAGAGGGTTTAAGGTTTGGAAATCGTTTAAGGTGCGAAAGTGTAAGGTCAAGGTTGTCTATATTTGTTTTGTATTCCTCTAAATTGACAATGTGTATGAGATTGTAATATGTTCTAATAGTTCTGGCAGTTCCGAGATGTAATGGGAGTATTCCTTCGAGTCTACGGATGTCGCGAATGTCTAGTTTTTGACTGGTCACCCAGGTTAACCTATTGAAAAGTTGTAATTTGAAATGGTTTCGTTAGTTGTTTTTAAGGTTCATGCTAGTTTCTTTCGTTTTTTGATTCTATTTTTATGAAATTTCTTATTGCCTACTGTTAAGATGGGTACCTTTTTATTTCTTTTATCTGTATGTTTGAATTATTTTGGCGTTAGCTTATTACGCCTACATTCTTTCCTATATACTACTTCTCCTATGCTTCCTATTTGTATTTAATTTATGTATTCTTTTACCTGTTGCTTGTTCTAATTCATCTTTGATTTTTGAAAAAAAGTGTTTCTTGAAATTTTGTAAGTTTATTTATGTATTCGTGTTCGCTATTGTGGTTTAGAGTTCTATTGAACTTAAAAGTACGTCCGTAAAATAGCTCATAGGGCGTATACTTAGTGGCAGAATGTATTGAATTGTTGTATATACATACATATTACGTGAAGTTAAGGTATAGGCTGCTGCAAATTTAGAACATTTATCTATGAGGGTCAGAATGGTTTTATTGTTGATAGTGTATATGGCGGTGTGGACAATGTCAAGTGGTTTGGGTGGTGTTTCAGGTTTTTCATAGTTTACTTTTATAGGGATTCCTATCGTATTTCAAGAGTTGACAAGTTTCACAGTTGTTAATGGTTTGGGTGATTTTGCTTTTCATATACGGAAAGTAATAATCACGTTTGAGATGGAGGAGAGTCTCCTCAATGCCTCTATGGTTGTGGTTATTGTGGTGGTTCCTGATTAATTGTTCCTGTTCATCAGTTTGTCGGATATCTCTCAATATATCTATGCAATGTATTTGGCGAAAGGATTTGCTATTGGAAAAGTATTGTGAATAAACAGATCGTACAGTGCGGAATATTTCATCATCAGTGAGGATCGCGTTTAGTTTGTTTGGAGCTAAATGTTTTTTAAAAACATCAATTACTGTACTTTGATCGAAATTTGGCCGTCTGATAGTTTTACGCTGTTTTTTTTGTAAAATGGTTTCTATGGTCATAGGGGAACCTTTATTTGTTTTTTGTAGAATTACCTGAAAGTTAGATTCGTTTAAAGGTTACTCCGAAATTGGGATGCCATCGTTCAGGTTTTCTTCGGCGGAATATATAGTAGAACCGCTCGTACCTTGAACTGAAAAAGTATCGTTCATATTGACATCTATGTTTTGAAACTGTTTTGGGTGATCTATTTGACTCTGCTAAGAGCGTCGGCATTTGTATTCGATTTGCCTTTCTTATAAACAATTTCATAGTCATACTCCTCTAGCCAACGAAGTAATTTTGAGTTTGCATCCTTAAGGCTCATTATCCACGTTAGTGGTTTGTGATCTGTAATAATTTTGAATGTGCGGCCGAAAAGATATGGCCCTAGGTATTTGGTTGCCCAAACAATTGCCAAAAGCTCCTTTTCTATCGTGGAGTAATTTATTTCCGAGGATGTGAGGGTCCTACTTGCAAAACAGATAGGCTTATCGCTCCCTATCGGTCCTTGGGATAAGATTGCACCAATTGCGAAATTGCTTGCATCCGTAGTAAGGTTAAATGGTTTGGAGAAGTCAGGGTATTGCAATATGGGGTCATTAGTTAGGATGTTTTTACATGTTTCGAAGCTATTTATATATTCTTCATTAACTATTACCTTGTGATCTTTTTTTAAGCACTCTGTAAGTGGTTTCACTAATTTGGCGAAATCCTTGATGAATTTCCTGTAATAACCCAGAAGTCCTAGAAATCCTCTGATTTTTTTTTGGGTACGTGGAATTGGGAATTTTTTTATGGCATGCATTTTCTCAGGATTCGGTTTTATACCGTCCGTGGAGACAATGTGTCGCAGGAATGCGATTTTTTTGTAAAAAGTCGCATTTCTCTAGTTGTACTTATAAAAATTGTAAATTATATTTCCGCAATCTCGCGCAAACTTTCTTGAGGTTTTCGACGTGCTCCTGCAGAGATTTCGAAAAGATGATTATATCATCTAGGTACACCAAACAGATAGTACCTATGTATTCCTCAAGGATGTTGTCCATAACGCGCTGGAAGGTGGATGGCGCGTTTTTTAGCCCAAAAGGCATACGGATGTATTCGTAGTGTCCTCCTTCTACCGTAAAAGCGGTTTTACAGATATCCTTGGGATCCATCTCTATTTTTTTTTTGTGGAATCCACTTGCGAGATCGATAGTAGAAAAATACATGCATTTGCCCAATTTATCCAAAATTTCGTTAATGTTTGGCAGAGGGTACCTGTCTGAGATGGTATTTTCATTAAGTTTCCGGTAGTCTATCACCAGACGCCATTTTTGTATTCAGCTTGCGTCTTTTTTCTTGGGGACTATCCATACTGGAGAGCTCCATGGTGAATAACTTGGGCGGATTATTCCTTGTTCTAGCATGTTATTGATCTGCCTTCGTACTTCTTCCTTGTGAAAGTACGGGTAGCGATAAGTTTTGATGTATATTGGGATGTCATCATGGGTTGGGATCTTATGTTTGACCTTGTTAGTGAAACTTAGATGTTGATCTTCTCTGAAAAAGATGTCCTCGTATTCGCTACATAGCTTCTGTAAACTTTTCTTTTCTTCTTTGATAGATGAAGAGTGCGTATAGCACTTCCAATGCTTTTTTCTGATTGGGTTTCTTCGTATGCTATATTGAAGTTACTAACTTCAATGAGTGTTGATGTACATGGTTCAACTTTTAATGGTTGTTCAATTAGTATAGTTTCCTCGTTGTTAGATCTATTACTGACTTCGACGACGCTATGCCATTCGTTTGCATCAATTTCATATAGTTTTTCTGATAAAGATGTAGCCGTTGCGAACGTCGACTGGGATTTTAATCACTGTTTTTGAATTGGGTGGAATAAGAATCTTCCCGGAGCTGAGATTCGGTTTGAAAAGTAAATTAATCTGCGTATTTCGTGTTATCAGAAGTTTGTTGCTAAGGTCAAATTTTGCGCCTAGTTGTCTTAAAATGTCAAGTCCTAATGGATTATTATGTCCTGATGGATTATTATCAAAATAGGCGTGAAACTTTAAAATAATTAAATTAAACTACCCGTGTTCGTTAAATTCGGAAAATGTGGGCACTGAGACTTTTGTGTTGAGTGTGTATTTGTTTAGTATAGTGTTAATAACGAGAGGATTGCATGGTTGTGTTTTGAGAAATTTTGTAAGCTCAGGATTGATAAAAGAAGCAGATGCACCCGTATCTATAAGAAATTTTAATGGACGACCGAAAGGCGAGGAAATATTAGTATATGGGAGGGAAGAACCGTGAGTATTTATATCTAAGTATCCTGTTGGTTCGGTGAGGCATCTATATGAAACTTTGTATCATCTAGCTCTTGAAGTGTTGCTAGGACTTCGTAGTCGTTTTCTTCAAATGTCGGGACTTCATGTTTATCATCCACATAATATTCATCGAGTTGTGGGACATATGTTGGTGGTTCTTGCAATCCCTGAGGATTGATGTTATGGACTTCTTCGTTGAAGTACCTGGGTGTTCCCGTGCTTCGCCTTGTTTGGCTACTCTGATTGGGTGGTTAAGGCTGATACGAAGTTGGTTGCCTCAAGTGTGTAGAGCCGGAACTCACATCCATTGGAACGGGTGGAGGAAGACGTTGGAAGTTGTTACGCGATGGATTAGGGTTCAATGTATTATTAACAGCGTTAAAGGTGTGTGGTTGGTTAGTATTTCTGGCGAAAGTGTTGAAACGGGGTTGTGAGTTTTTTACATTGGGTCGAAATGCGAAAGGGTTGACTTGATTGTAATGGTTGGGAGTTGGGTTTATAGGGTTAACGCTATACTGATTGGGTGGTTGAGCATGCCTTTGGATTTGATTAGGAAAAAGTGGTCTAGTTTGGGGTCTATAGTTGGTGTTGTGACTTTGTGGAAATGTATTTGGAAAGTATTGTTGTGGTCGTACCACTTGTGTATTTCTGAGAACTTCCGTTTTCATGTAAAACATGTTTTGCTCTTGTATACAGAATGAGAGAGCTAATGGAAGCGTTTCGGGTCTCATTGCTCGGATACTTGAACTAAGAGGTTCTCGCAACCCAGAAAGGAACGCATGGAGACACATTTGTCCAAAAAGTTCTTTCTTTGCTTTCACAACGTTTTGGTCACTTTCGTGGATCAAGACATTGTTATTTAATGATGCTTGTTTCTCGACAATTCGACTGTAGAATTCTTCTACTGTTTTGTTTCCTTGCTTTAATAAGTGAAGATCTTTAATCAGGGATGTTTCGTTCCGTTTATCGGAATAATATAATATCAAATTTTGTTTGATCTCGTCCCAATTTAATGCCGTCCCGTACATATTTAATACTTCATTTGCGGGTCCTTCGATCTTATTTCTTCTGATGGATCCCAAAATAATTTGGGCGTATGGGAATCCGTCGATACCCCTAATGAACATGAGGATCTCCTCAACATTGCTTATAAATTCGAATAGAAGTGTGGGGTTACCGTCAAAGCGAGGCAAATCTTTAATGACGTCAGGTATTCTCAAAGACTCGAATATTTCCCTGACGTTGGGTTGATTAGCATTAGGTTGATCTACTTCGGACTAAACTGATGGATTCATTTTTGAGGAGTTACTTTGTTTGGCAAGGTTACTTGATTTTGGAATGTTCTCAGGTATAGAACCAAGGCTTCTAAAGAATGATGTGAATTTTGGGTATGGGAATGAGAAGTACTTTTTTGGAAGTTTACTGTATGGCATTAATGACTTTTGACAGTAAATATATATCACATATTAATTTAAATAACAAGTTTGCTAGAAAATGGTTGCACTCATATGTCCTGAATGTTTCCAATTTCTTTGGGAATCAAACAAATGGCTATTGTCAAATATTACAATTTTCAGTTACAATTTCTTCAATTTTTCAATATTTAAAAATAACTACAATTCTTCAATAGTTTATAATTTCGGTATACATATATATATACATATGTTATGCGTTTGATAAAATATTGTGAGCTTAATAGATTCGTTTAGTATTTTAGGTATAAATGTATATAGAATTTTTATTTTATATTTTCTTAAATTGTATAATATAACATTGACTCAACATACCATGAAATTTTGAGAAATGCTTTCATTATTAGAGCTGGAGCCACTGAATTTAGTTGGATGGACACTATGTATCGATTAGCCGTCGTATACGTATATATATTCTTTATTTATTTTTCTATATATTTTGTTTTTCTTAATTCTTGAACACTTTGTTTGTACGGAAAACCACGGTATTTTTAATATAATTGTTAATTGAACGATAATCCTTCGTTAATTATTCAAACATAATTCGTATATTTTCCACTTTTACCGCGCTTTTTGGTTCTCCTGGTTTCACGAGTTAAAACTCTTGTTTTAAAGATTATTTCTTTATTTTCACACACGTACTCACTTTTTGGTTCTCCTGGTTTCACGAGTTAAAACTCTTGTTTTAAAGATTATTTCTTTATTTTCACACACGTACGGTAAGCCTCCGTATAGACGAAACTAAAGAACTTTTTATTTAAAACATAACCGCGCTAAATCGACTGCGCCAATTATAATTTAAAGACGCGGTTCGAGTAAAAAAAATAAAATTGTATTCCATCTTTATTGAATACCAAACAAGAACTAATTTATCACCTAATTTTAACATTCCATGTCACCTAACATTTGCAAAGGTGATCGGTCGTAGGAAGTTCAGCAGACGCTGATAAGTCAATTTTGTGGCGATCACCTTTGCAATTACGTATCGGATTACTTTCTGGTGGAAAAGTACCAGACTGTTGACAACGCACTATTCCGCTGCTGCTGCTGTTTGGTTTCGTGGTGTTAGATTGCTGAAGATCCACTTTGCTGTTGTTGGCTATGGTGGTGTTCTCGTAACTCCTCCCCCCTAGGAAAAAAGCTTGGGTCAGCTTTCGAGATGACTGGCCTCAAGCTGCTGATGCTGCAGTATCTTCTGTGTTTATTAACGATTATAATGATTATTATTGTGAAAGATATGATGATAAGGAGAATATAGCTGTCTCTTTGTTTCGTCTCCCAAGTGAGAACTTCAAGTGGTTTTTTCTGTGAAAATTGAAAATCGTTAAATTTTTCAAATTAATTTTTTCTATTGAAAATTTGAGTGTATGTTATTATAGGATGCTGGGAAGATGTTGGTTTTTTCCAATAATTGTTGCTTTCCTGTGCATATGTGATACCGTTGATGGTCACTTCACAGTTTTCGTAATTTATTAGATTTTGGTTGATTGGTACATGTTGATTTTAAGAGTGTTTGGTTGATGTTTATTAGCAGAATATAGTTCTCCTCGTGTTGTGTTATTGATGACGTTGATTCGATGTCAGCTGTGAGGCAGTTAGCTTTCTTCATTATGTTGCCGATGCATGTGGATACAGCCGTTGGTTCTTGATGTTTAGATTCTCGTCAAATGCAAGTATTCTCTATTCTATGGCATTTTGAGTCAAGATATTGTATTTTAAATGCATTATATAATATAAAAGGTTTAACAATTACTTCTTCTGTTTTATTTATGGGAAGTGGGATTATGTGAAGAAGAGAAAAATTTTCTTGTGACAGGATGGGAATGCGGATGTTGAAGATTAATTTAGAGCCATTGTAGTAGCCTTGCAGTTCTAGCTACTCGTAAATATGTTCGCTTGATTTTATTTCGATCGATTAATTCAGTGTTATATGTATAAATTCCATTTCCATGTCACTGAGGATTATTTTCGGAATTATATTGATTTTGGCTAGAATAAGAGCTTCAGAAATATCTCGTATGTGATTTATTAGAAGGTCAATGTTGTAGTTGAGGTAGTTGTTAAGGTACTGAATGAGTACCAAAGCGTCAGTGTCTTGTCGTATTGAGTTAGCTGTCCGTTCCTCGTACTTTTGAATATAGTCTTGTAAAAGTGTTTGTTGGTTATTTATATGGTCTGTAATGTTTTTGAATCTTGCAATGAATTCTGCATTTAATTTTGATCTGGATGATACTTCGTTCAGAAGGTTTTTGTCGTCTTGTGTCAAGGTCTCTATCTCTTTGTTAATACTTGCTGCGTCTTCTGCGTCCATGTTACCTGTTATAATTTTGATAGCCGTTCCGATTCCGTTAAGAATTCCTCTTTTCTGTCTTGAGATTGGCATTAAGAAATCGACTTTGGTAGTAAGATCTTTTATCTTTTTGTGACGTTGTTTCTATAGAGGGTTTAAGGTTTGGAAATCGTTTAAGGTGCGAAAGTGTAAGGTCAAGGTTGTCTATATTTGTTTTGTATTCCTCTAAATTGACAATGTGTATGAGATTGTAATATGTTCTAATAGTTCTGGCAGTTCCGAGATGTAATGGGAGTATTCCTTCGAGTCTACGGATGTCGCGAATGTCTAGTTTTTGACTGGCCACCCAGGTTAACCTATTGAAAAGTTGTAATTTGAAATGGTTTCGTTAGTTGTTTTTAAGGTTCATGCTAGTTTCTTTCGTTTTTTGATTCTATTTTTATGAAATTTCTTATTGCCTACTGTTAAGATGGTTACCTTTTTATTTCTTTTAACTGTATGTTTGGATTATCTTGGCGTTAGTTTATTACGCCTACATTCTTTCCTATATACTACTTCTCCTGTGCTTCCTATTTGTATTTAATTTATCTATTCTTTTACCTGTTGCTTGTTCTAATTTATCTTTGATTTTTGGAAAAAGTGTTTCTTGAAATTTTGTAAGTTTATTTATGTATTCGTGTTCGCTATTGTGGTTAAGAGTTCTGTTGAACTTAGAAGTACGTCCGTAAAATAGCTCATAGGGCGTATACTTAGTGGCAGAATGTATTGAATTGTTGTACGTGAATATGGTTTCTGCGAGGATTTCATTGTGATCCATGTCTAGCTGATTTTCTTTGCACGATGCAACTACTATACGGTAAATTTCGGCGAGAGTAGAGTGAAGTCGCTCTACTGGGGCATTACTGCTAGTCTGTTGGAATGATGTTATGTGGTGAACTACTTGGTAACGCTTACAGAAATCCTTAAATATATATTAATTTACTCCTATATTAGCAGTAAATTCGGAACCCTGGTCGGAAACTAGTTTTTGTGGTATTCCATGTAAACTTATGAAGTGTTTAAGTGATTTTATAACAGACATGAAGTTAAGGTATAGGCTGCTGCAAATTTAGAACATTTATCTATGAGGGTCAGAATGGTTTTATTGTTGATAGTGTATATGGCGGTGTGGACAATGTCAAGTGGTTTGGGTGGTGTTTCAGGTTTTTCATAGTTTACTTTTATAGGGATTCCTATCGTATTTCAAGAGTTGACAAGTTTCACAGTTGTTAATGGTTTGGGTGATTTTGCTTTTCATATACGGAAAGTAATAATCACGTTTGAGATGGAGGAGAGTCTCCTCAATGCCTCTATGGTTGTGGTTGTTGTGGTGGTTCCTGATTATTTGTTCCTGTTCATCAGTTTGTCGGATATCTCTCAATATATCTATGCAATGTATTATGCGAAAGGATTTGCTATTGGAAAAGTATTGTGAATAAACAGATTGTACAGTGCGGAATATTTCATCATCAGTGAGGATCGCGTTTAGTTTGTTTGGAGCTTAATCATCATAAACATCAATTACTGTGCTTTGATCGAAATTTGGCCGTCTGATAGTTTTACGCTGTTTGTTTTGTAAAATGGTTTCTATGGTCATAGGGGAACCTTTATTTGTTTTTTGTAGAATTACCTGAAAGTTAGATTCGTTTAAAGGTTACTCCGAAATTGGGATGCCATTGTTCAGGTTCTCTTCGGCGGAATATATAGTAGAACCGCTCGTACCTTGAACTGAAAAAGTATCGTTCATATTGACATCTATGTTTTGAAACTGTTTTGGGTGATCTATTTTGACTCTGCTAAGAGCGTCGGCATTTGTGTTCGATTTGCCTTTCTTATAAACAATTTCATAGTCATACTCCTCTAGTCAACAAAGTAATTTTGAGTTTGCATCCTTAAGGTTCATTATCCACGTTAGTGGTTTGTGATCTGTAATAATTTTGAATGTGCGGCCGAAAAGATATGGCCTGAAGTATTTAGTATTTGGCCCAAACAATTGCCAAAAGCTCCTTTTCTATCGTGGAGTAAGTTATTTCCGATGATGTGAGGCAAAGCAGATAGGCTTATCGCTCCCTATCGGTCCTTGGGATAAGATTGCACCAATTGCGAAATTGCTTGCATCCGTAGTAAGGTTAAATGGTTTGGAGAAGTCAGGTCAAGTCAGTCATTGCAATATGGGGTCATTAGTTAGGATGTTTTTACATATTTCGAAGCTATTTATATATTCTTCATTAACTATTACCTTGTGATCTTTTTTTAAGCACTCTGTAAGTGGTTTCACTAATTTGGCGAAATCCTTGATGAATTTCCTGTAATAACCCAGAAGTCCTAGAAATCCTCTGATTTTTTTTTGGGTACGTGGAATTGGGAATTTTTTTATGGCATGCATTTTCTCAGGATTCGGTTTTATACCGTCCGTGGAGACAATGTGTCGCAGGAATGCGATTTTTTTTGTAAAAAGTCGCATTTCTCTAGTTGTACTTTTAAATTGTATCTCCGCAATCTCTCGCAAACTTTCTTGAGGTTTTCGACGTGCTCCTGCAGAGATTTCGAAAAGATGATTATATCATCTAGATACACCAAACAGATAGTACCTATGTATTCCTCAAGGATGTTGTCCATAACGCGCTGGAAGGTGGATGGCGCGTTTTTTAGCCCAAAAGGCATACGGATGTATTCGTAGTGTCCTCCTTCTACCGTAAAAGCGGTTTTACAGATATCCCTGGGATCCATCTCTATTTTTTTTTGTGGAATCCACTTGCGAGATCGATAGTAGAAAAATACATGCATTTGCCCAATTTATCCAAAATTTCGTTAATGTTTGGCAGAGGGTACCTGTCTGAGATGGTATTTTCATTAAGTTTCCGGTAGTCTATCACCAGGCTTCATTTTTGTTTTCAGCTTGCGTCTTTTTTCTTGGGGACTATCCATACTGGAGAGCTCTATGGTGAATAACTTGGGCGGATTATTCCTTGTTCTAGCATGTTATTGATCTGCCTTCGTACTTCTTCCTTGTGAAAGTACGGGTAGCGATAAGTTTTGGTGTATATTGGGATGTCATCATGGGTTGGGATCTTATGTTTGACCTTGTTAGTGAAACATAGATGTTGATCTTCTCTGAAAAAGATGTCCTCGTATTCGCTACATAGCTTCTGTAAACTTTTCTTTTCTTCTTTGATAGATGAAGAGTGCGTATAGCACTTCCAATGCTTTTTTCTGATTGGGTTTCTTCGTATGCTATATTGAAGTTATTAACTTCAATGAGTGTTGATGTACATGGTTCAACTTTTAATGGTTGTTCAATTAGTATAGTTTCCTCGTTGTTAGATCTATTACTGACTTCGACGACGCTATGCCATTCGTTTGCATCAATTTCAATATAGTTTTTCTGATAAAGATGTTGCCGTTGCGAACGTCGACTGGGATTTTAATCACTGTTTTTGAATTGGGTGGAATAAGAATTTTCCCGGAGCTGAGATTCGGTTTGAAAAGTAAATTAATTTGCGCATTTCGTGTTATCAGAAGTTTGTTGCTAAGGTCAACTTTTGCGCCTAGTTGTCTTAAAATGTCAAGTCCTAATAATCCATCAAAATAGGCGTGAAACTTGAAAACAATTAAATTAAACTGCCCGTGTTCGTTAAATTCGGAAAATGTGGGAACTGAGACTTTTGTGTTGAGTGTGTATTTTTTTAGTATAGTGTTAATAACGAGAGGATTGCATGGTTGTATTTTGAGAAATCTTGTAAACTCAGGATTGATAAAAGACGCAGATGCTCACGTATCTATAAGAAATTTTAATGGACGACCGAAAGGCGAGGAAAATTTAGTATATGGGAGGAAAGAACCGTGAGTATTTATATCTAAGTATCCTGTCGGTTCGGTGAGGCATCTATATGAAACTTTGTATCATCTAGCTCTTGAAGTGTTGCTAGGACTTCGTAGTCGTTTTCTTCAAATGTCGGGACTTCATGTTTATCATCCACATAATATTCATCGAGTTGTGGGACATATGTTGGTGGTTCTTGCAATCCCTGAGGATTGATGTTATGGACTTCTTCGTTGAAGTACCTGGGTGTTCCCGTGCTTCGCCTTGTTTGGCTACTCTGATTGGGTGGTTAAGGCTGATACGAAGTTGGTTGCCTCAAGTGTGTAGAGCCGGAACTCACATCCATTGGAACGGGTGGAGGAAGACGTTGGAAGTTGTTACGCGATGGATTAGGGTTCGATGTATTATTAACAGCGTTAAAGGTGGGTGGTTGGTTAGTATTTCTGGCGAAAGTGTTGAAACGGGGTTGTGCTCCGTAAGAGTTTTTTACATTGGGTCGAAATGCGAAAGGGTTGACTTGATTGTAATGGTTGGGAATTGGGTTTATACGGTTAACGCTATACTGATTGGGTGGTTGAGCTTGCCTTTGGATTTGATTAGGAAAAAGTGGTCTAGTTTGGGGCCTATAGTTGGTGTTGTGACTTTGTGGAACTGTATTTGGAAAGTATTGTTGTGGTCGTACCACTTGTGTATTTCTGAGAACTTCCGTTTTCATTTGTCCAAAAAGTTCTTTCTTTGGTTTCACAACGTTTTGGTCACTTTCTTGGATCAAGACATTGTTATTTAATGATGCTTGTTTCTCGACAATTCGACTGTAGAATTCTTCTACTGTTTTGTTTCCTTGCTTTAATAGGTGAAGAGCTTTAATCAGGGATGTTTCGTTCCGTTTATCGGTATAATATAATATCAAATTTTGTTTGATCTCGTCCCAATTTAATGCCGTCCCGTACATATTTAATACTTCATTTGCGGGTCCTTCGATCTTATTTCTTCTGATGGATCCCAAAATAATTTGGGCGTATGGGAATCCGTCGATACCCCTAATGAACATGAGGATCTCCTCAACATTGCTTATAAATTCGAATAGAAGTGTGGGGTTACCGTCAAAGCGAGGCAAATCTTTAATGACGTCAGGTATTCTCAAAGACTCGAATATTTCCCTGACGTTGGGTTGATTAGCATTAGGTTGATCTACTTCGGACTAAACTGGTGGATTCATTTTTGAGGAGTTACTTTGTTTGGCAAGGTTACTCGATTTTGGAATGTTCTCAGGTATAGAACCAAGGATTCTAAAGAATGATGTGAATTTTGGGTAAGGGAATGAGAAGTACTTTTTTGGAAGTTTACTGTATGGCATTAATGACTTTTGACAGTAAATTTAATTATTTTAAGAATTGAAACAGATAGGTATATCACATATTAATTTAAATAACAAGTTTGCTAGAAAATGGTTGCACTCATATGTCCTGAATGTTTCCAATTTCTTTGGGAATCAAACAAATGGCTATTGTCAAATATTACAATTTTCAGTTACAATTTCTTCAATTTTTTAATATTTAAAAATAATTATATAGTTAATAATTTCGGTATTACAATTTGCTTAGTATATACATATGTTATGCGTTTGATAAAATATTGTGAGCTTAATAGATTCGTTTAGTATTTTAGGTATAAATGTATATAGAATTTTTATTTTTTAAATAGTATAATATAACATTGACTCAACATACCATGAAATTTTGAGAAATGCTTTCATTATTAGAGCTGGAGCCACTGAATTTAGTTGGATGAACACTATGTATCGATTAGCCGTCGTATACGTATATATATTCTTTATTTATTTTTCTATATATTTTGTTTTTTTTTTTAATTCTTGAACAATTTGCTTGTACGGAAAACCACGGTATTCTTAATATAATTGTTAATTGAACGATAATCCTTCGATAATTATTCAAACGTAATTCGTATATTTTTCCACTTTTACCGCGCTTTTTGATTCTCCTGGTTTCACGAGTTAAAACTCTTGTTTAAAAGATTATTTCTTTATTTTCACACACGTACGGTAAGCCTCCGTATAGACGAAACTAAAGAACTTTTTACTTAAAACATAACCGGGCCTAATCGACTGCGCCAATTATAATTTAAAGGCGCAGTTCGAGTAAAAAAAAAATCAAATTTTATTCCATCTCATGTCACCTAACATTTGCATAGGTGATCGGTCGCAGGAAGTTCAGCAGACGCTGATAAGTCAATTTGGTGGCGATCGGTGCAATTACATATCGGATTACTTTCTGGTGGAAAAGTACCAGACTGTTGACAACGCACTATTCCGCTGCTGCTGCTGTTTGGTTTCGTGGTGTTAGATTACTGAAGATCAACTTTGCTGTTGTTGTTGTTGTTGGTTGATATGGTGGTGTTCTCGTAACTCGCGCGGGTCATAAAAATGTCAACGTCAGCTATTGTAGATATGCCAGGGCCAGGGGTCACTCATATATCAACCCCATTAGAGAGACATGTCATAGTCCCAGAAGAGGATAAATACGATACGTTCATGCAATCCTTAATTAAGTAATAAAATCACATGAGATCGAATGGAATATTACGCAATAAAAAAAGGGACTATCCACTTGAGCTCACAGTACGATAAGGATAGGAGGAGATGCAGAGTGCGAAAAACGATCGTCAGTCTCCAGTTCGACGAGAACGTCTCAATAGTGTTAGATTATTTTCTTTTTTTAAATAAATGTTTTAAGTTTCTTACAAGTGTTGCTTTTATTTCTATTTTGGATACACATCCAATTCTATACAAGAAAATAAATATATAATTGGCGCAGTCGGTAGGATTCTAATAAAATTTTGAATCCTGTGAAACGAATATACGTCGCGTGAAATCGAGTTAATACGGTATCGTAATTTTTAAACAAAAAAATTATCAAACCAAATTTGATAAACGTAGTCCCAGTAGATAGTTTGTGAAGAACGCACATAAAATCGACAAGGATTGGTGTGTTAAACAAACTTATAAAAACAGTTGAAAATGAACTCAATCAAGTGCAAAATGAAGACCTGAAGAACGTTTATACGAAGGCCATCTTTTACCAGAAGATGCAGGGAGAGGCGAAAAATGCAGTTATCAACATTCCGCAAAACGATAATTGGACCATCATCAAGGAAACATTAAAACTACGCTACAAGCCAGATATAGAACCACACGAGGTCTAGAAAAAGATCACCAACCTGAGAGGAAATACGGTGAGTGAATTAGCTCTAGAATTACAAAATATTAAATTAAATATAAAACAGATGAGTTAATTATACACTATAAGGAAGATGATTATATAGACTTAAGTAACGTGGATACTATATTAGTGAATACTGCGAAAGAAATTTCATAAGGCACTCTACTAGATAGAATTTATGAGGAAAAAGATCTATATAAAGTGATATCAATAATGCGTAGGAAAAGATTTGAAGATTCATGCATTAGGCCAGAATTCAGAAGAGGTTATAGACCAAAAGTGTCTGTTGTACCAGACACGAAAACAAACTATCACGGCAATAATGCCAACAGATCAGGTCAGTATAGACAAAATAATTACCAGGAGCAATACAGAATTCAGGGAATTATAAAAGAGATAATAACCAGGGGTTACAAAGAAACCATTCAGGAAATTTTAGGTAGAACAATAAACAGAAAAAACCAAGAAACTACTCAGGCCAATATAGACAGAACCAGCCAATGGCGAAATTTATGAATAATTCAGGCTAGTACCATAGGCAGGGACAACAAATACAGAGAATGGAGGCAGATAACATCCAGAGGAATAGCAACAGGCAACAAATTAACAACTCTCAGAGCCAATACTCAGGAAACCACAGGATGAATCCAGGCCAAAATTGCCATCAACAGGATAAGACTAAACAAAGAGTACGTTCTCCAGAGAAAGTTGGAAAAGATTCCGTGTTTTTTATGAACTCACCTCGGATGATCTACCCCAAATTAAAATAATGATAGGTTCGAATAATTATACAGCATTAATAGATACAGGTTCTACGTTAAGTAAAGTCGATGATAAGTTAACCGGATTCGAGTAGGTACATATCGAACCAATTAATTTTACTACAGTAATGGGCAGGGGCACAATCGTTTATGAAGTACATACTCCAGCGCCCAAAGAGTTCAAGGCTCCGCCAAATGTATTAGATTGCTGGAAAGTAAAAACGCTTTCCAATAGGGGATACCAGTTCATTATAGGTATGGACTTATTAAACAATCTCAACGCTTTGATTAATGTAGAAGAAGGAACAGTAAGCCTTAACAATCAATGTTTAAAATTGATTAATAAGCCTTATTTACTTAACGAAATATGTTCATTGGAATCTGTCAATCAAGTTGAAAGAAGTTTTAATCTGGACTGTCTTAACGATGAAGAAAAATTTAAAATACAAAAATTACTGAAAAGATTTGAAAATCTATTTCTTTAACAAGGTGACCAATTAACTAGTACACCAGAAATAGAGCACCAAATAATCACTACAACGGATCAACAAATAAACGCGAAACTTTATAGATACGAAGCAGAGGTCAGACGACAAATTAAGGAAATGGAAGAGCAAGGTATAATAAGAAAGAGTAATTCCAAGTATTCAAGTCCACTAATAGTGATTCCAAAGAAAATAGATAACTCAGGACAGAAGAAGTTAAGACTCGTAATAGATTATAGAAAGTTAAGTGAGGTGACAATAGACAAATACCCACTACCTAATATAGACTCTATATTAGATAAGCTGGGTAGGGCGCAATATTTTACTACCATAGATCTCGCGAAAAGTTATCACCAGATCCTTATTAAAAAAGAGGATAGGAAAAAGACAGCTTTCGTTACCCCTCATGGACTCTACGAATTTATAAGAATGAAATTCGGTCTAAAGAACGCCCCAGCGACGTTCCAAGGACTTATGAATGAAATTCTAAGAGACCATATAAACAAAACATGCGTAGTATACCTGGACGATATTTTGATTTTTAGTAAAACATTGGAAGAACATGTCAAGGCTATAACGGAAATATTCAAAATATTACAATCCGAAAGATTAAAGATCCAAATAGATAAATGCAATTTCATGAAAAAAGAGACGCAATTTCTAGGTCACGTTCTGACAAAAGAAGGTTTGCAACCCAAAGCCGAAAAGATTGCCCTACTCGAACAATTAAAAGTACCAACTACACAAAAGCAAATAAAGCGCTTCTTAGGCATTACAGGTTACTACAGACAGTTTATCCGAGATTATGCAAAAGTAGCTCAACCTATTACGAAATACTTAAAGAAAAATACGAAAATAAATTTGAATGACCCAAATTATATTCAAGCGTTCGAAAAGCTTAAGCTTTTAATAAGTAGCCATCCAATATTGACATATCCGAATTTTCAAAGACCATTTATGTTAACAACAAATGCATCGAACTATGCAATTGGTGCAGTCATCTCACAGGAAGGCCACCTAATATGCTATGCATCCCGAACACTTATTAAACATGAGATTACTTTTTCCGCTACAGATAAAGAGTTCTTAGCGATCATGTGGTCTCTTAATTATTTCAGACCTTACCTTTATGGTAATAAGTTTAAAATCTATACAGATCATCAGCCAATAAAGTATCTTCACGCTATGTATAGAGGAAAGGATTTATCACCCAGGCACCAAAGATGGCTCCTCAAACTAGGAGAATATCAGTTCGAAATAGAATATCTAAAGGTAAGGAAAATAAAGTGGCAGATTTCCTTAACCGAATAAAACACAACGTGTACTTAAAGCCTAAGGAGGGAGAGTATCCAGACTCTATACAAACAGATAATTCTTCACTTAAATGTAATGATACTGATTCAAATGAGTCGATACCCAACTTTGTATACAATATGGAAGAAAACATGCCAGATGTAACCAAACATTCAGCGGATGAAAATCTCATGGATCATAGTCCAATAATTGACGATATAGTGAATAAGTATAAGACACAATTTATACTCACTAACAATAAAACAAACGAAATCCAACCTTTACATGAAAAAAGAATAATATACATAGCAGAATATGATTTCTATAGATTAGAAGACAGTTTAAGAAGATGTATGAAGAGGGTAAACATAGCCATATACTCAGAATTCGAAGACTTCAAATATAACATAGTTCAGGAAAAGGTCAGACAAATGTTTTCAAACGATGAAAGCATTAAATCCGTAAAATGTTCTCACAGAGCAAGAGACATAAGAACCGAAGTGGAAGTGGTAAAACAAATATCTTTGTATCATGTTAAAGAGAGTCAACATTTCGGTATTCAGGAAACCTACAATCAGATTAAGAAGAATATATATTACCCTAAGCTAATGGAACATACAAATAGTTATTAACCAATGTGAAATTTGCCAACAAGTTAAATACGATCGTGCACCAATCAAACCTAAATATGAATATACTGAAACCCCTTTTCATTGCAATCAGATAATTTATATAGACACCTACATCATAAAAAAGGTGAGTTTTTTAACAACAATAGATAAATTCTCAAAATTTGGTTCAGCATACCATCTAACTGACAGAAACTTCGTAACCTCTATAGAGCAACTGGAAGAGCATTTCGCAAAAGTAGGATAGCCATACCGGGAACGCTGAAGTGGAGCGATTCCACAACTCAATAGCTGAAAAACTTAGAATTCTATCATTTCACGAAAACAATCACTCTACTAAACGTTTGATACAAAAAGCAGTTAGGAATTACAAAGAAAGATTTCATTCAACTATAAATGTAATCCAAATGATGCAAATTCGCATCAGGTAGATGCAGTTACAATTCGTCAGAATATAATTAAAGAAAAGGAAAAGAGAGCAACAAAGCTAAACAAGAATAGGGAACAATATGAAGAAAAAAGATCAACAGGTTTTATAAAAAAATATAAAGCAGTCCGTCACAAGCACGAACCAAAATTTAAGAAAGCAAAGCTAAGAGTCATCCATTATACAAACATTAAGCGACCATTAAAATTTTCAGGTGATGATATGATGATGATATGATGACAGAAGAACTCTCAATTTCTGGACGTACAGATAATTAATGAACAAAACGGTTATGTTTAGTTGCATCTAACGGACGTAACAATTACTAACGAAAGGGAGATTTTCCTACATGTTATAAATCCAATATAAATTATGGATTTAGTTAACAATATGTCTCTCTCTATTAGTTCATTGCCAATAAGGAAGCAACGTATATTAAGTGACGAAATAAATACTATAGTTCAGAAAATTAGGACTCTCATTCCAGTGAAAAATTGACAAAAACGAGGTTTACTGAATGCCATCGGATCCGCAGAAAAATGGTTATTCGGAACGATGGACGAAGGGGATAGGGAAAGAATTGAATTGTACCTAAAACACATAAAGGTAAACATTCACAATTCTATAATATCAGTAAATAAGCAAATTAGTATTAATTCATTCTTTAATGATAAAATATTAATTTTTTTTATATTTAAAAAGAAAATATTGAGAGAGACAGAGAAATATTTGAAAAATAAATTAATACAGTTAAAAGATGAGAAAGGAAACTAGCTATGACTCAGCGATACGTTGATGAATTATTCAAACTCAAATATATGGATGCCAAAATCGAACATATCCAAGATAATATAGCGTCAGCGAGAAATAATATCTTACACCCCAATATTTTAGCTAATGAAGAAATTGAGATGTATGAAATAGACTTTTATAAACTCAAACAGATTAAATTAGGAGTAGCCAAATTTCAAGATAATACAATAATCTTTGCTATTAAGATTCCACTTAAACTATTAGTTCCTGTTCCAAACAAAAATTTATTTGAAATAGAAGCCGAACAAGAATTTATTGTAGAATTTAAGAATAAATCACTAAAATACGAAAAGAATAAAGATGTCTCAGAACTAAACGAAAGTAAACATTGTACTTATAAACGAAAATGTAGTTTGTATCATAATGATCAAACAGAAATTATTTCCATAGATGACGGAACTATTTTTGTAAAAAATATAAGAACCGATCTAATTCAGACATGAAAATTATACTTAAGAGAACGAATTAAGAATTCCAAGAGAAATAAATTGAATACAAAATTGGAGTTTTCACGACTTTATTCTTTCACGTTTGAAACAAGACTCCCCATTCAAATTCTACAATCTAACTTATAACCTACCTTAACATTACGATTACTCGACAAAACAGAATGAACGGAAATTGAACATGTGAATGACCGCCGTTTTGTGTGAATGACAAGCAAGCGGTTTTGTTTTTTGTTTAATCTGATATGCACTTGGCAGGTCATTGACAAGTTCAATGTCAGCATTTCCTGTTGTCGGATTTTTAATGCTAATGTATGTAACTCCTCCTTGCGTTAAATCCGAAGCCTCCGGCTTCATGTTATTAATTGTTTTGAAATTATTTTGTTTTGTTTTCAAAGATACAAAATAAAACATTCCAATGACTATGAATATTCTAATCAAGATAAGGCTTATGTAAGTACCATACATTAAATTTTTATGATATTGCAGTTCCTTAATTTGTTTTAAATTGTCTATACTATTCATTATTATTTCATCAAATTTGATTGGTTTAACAAACATTTCCTTTATATTATTTGGTTGATAATAGTACTTATCAGTTACAGTAGTTTTCTTATAAAATTTATATTGTTTTACTTCTAATGTACAATTATTAAAATTGATTAAATAGTTCCCCGTTAAATTTATAATTCGTTTGTCACAATCTTGTACCAGAGTTTCATTATTAACATTTATTAACAAAATAGACTCATAATCCAATTCGTCTATGCTAGTTACATTATTATAAATCAATGAACATGTCTTCTGAAAAACGCAGAGTGAGTGCAAGAGAGATGGAGACGACAGAGCGACCCGTGCTCGAAAAAATGGGTGCCATTAAGCAGGTGGCAGGTGCATCAGGCCACCAGACGATGTAAGAAGAGGGGAGGAAGAAAAAGAGAAAAAAGGTTCCGAAGCCGAACCTGATAAAATTCCGTTACACGGCTGCCTCACGCGATGCAAAAATTGCTGTTGCAAACACAGCAACCAACACAGCATTGCCAACAGCTACAGATGTAGCAAATATAGCAGTTTCTAATTAGTTGTTAGTGAGAACTCCTACCGCGCTCTGACTTCATCCATGTCGGATGATGAAGAAGAAGACGAGCGGGAGGAGCTGGTCAACAGCCAGAGGGAGGGGGAGGAAATGGACGCTCATATCCAGTTCCTTCAAGACAAATTGAAGGCCAGAATAGCGGCTAAAGAAGCTGCAGAGCAGCAGCAGCAACAACAACAGCAGCAGAAGACAAAGCAACAACAACAGCTACCCACTCAACAGCTGCCAAAAAGCCTGTGTGGATCGGCAAATAAGAAGCAGCAACAACAACAAACCCAGCAGCAGCTGAAGCAGAACCAGCAGCAACAGCAGCAGAAGCAGCAACAACAACAACAGCGGAAGCAATAACTTCACCAACCAATTGCAGCCAAGAAGGAGAGATTCCCTCCAATCAACGTCTTCGGTTTGGAGACTAAAGACCTAGACAAGCTATGTAAGTTGGCCACTAAAAACAATTACTATATGAAATATAAAGGGCCCTTAAGGCTTTCTGTCCACTGTTCATCAGTGGCAGATTACCGTGCGATAAAGGAAGAGCTAACGACAACCGGGGTCGAGTTCCTCACATATACCCCAAAAAGGGAAAAACTTCAGACCGTTCTCCTCAAGAACGTGGATCCAGATACTGATCCCGAGGAGATCCTCGCAAAGCTGCACCTTGTGCAAAGTGACAACGTCAAGGTCGTTGGGATCAAGCCCTTTTACACTTCGGTAACGAAGAGGGAGAACAGGAAGCTTCCGTTCTTCCTAGTCCAGGTAAGCCCAGATAGCAAAGTAGATATCCTAAAGCGAATCAATCGTTTAGGCACTATTGATGTCAAATGGGAGACATTAAAAAAGACAAAGCACACGCTACAGAGTGCGCACTGTCAAAGATTTGGGCATGCCGCAGAGAACTGTAGTCTCGCTGCGTCAAATGCGCAGGAACCCACATTAAAGGTTAATGCCCTTTAGGACCAGATAAGGCTGTTTATAGGAGCATGCTGACATGCGTGCTCTGTAAGACCAGCGGGCACCCCGCTAATTATCGGGGATGCCCTAAGGTCCAAGAGATCCGACGAAGCATCCAGGCCAAGAGGAGTATAAAAATGGTACAAGCGAGGCCAACGCCCCGTGTTCAAGCTACCACTGTTACTCCAGCCGTCTCGTATGCCCAAATGGTATCAGGCAGCCGGTACAACAGACAGTGCCGAAGGCTTCCCCGGTCCCTGTGGCCAGGCAACCTGAAGCTAATTTGGATGTGCAGACGGTCCTGCTCTCTATCCAGAGGCAGATCGCTCAGCTCCAAAACCAATTCCAAAACCAGTTCCAAGAGCAAGCATCGCGAATAGACCTCATCTATTCGACGCTGTTTGACGATTCAAACGAGACATCAAAATGATGGATGCGCACGCAGCTCACGACCTGAAGATTCTAGCAGTGAATGTGAATTCACTGATTAGGCACGAACGAAAACTAAACTTTGGTAATTTGTTACAAACCCATAATCCTGACGTGTTGATGGTTAGCGAAACTAGGCTAAGCCAGACGCACAAACTCAGGCACAAGACCTATCACATCATTCGAAGAGACCGAACCTACCTATCTGGCGGGGTCGCTCTCTTAATAAAAAAAGGCCTTTGTCATAAGGTCGTGTATAGCAATGAAGTGCGAAGATTACAGGCGATGGAAGGTGATCGCTATCTATGCGTCTGACAAGGCACGAATCAACCAAAATTTCATTTCAGAGCTCTATACTCTTTTCACTAGCCTTCGACTGAGCTCGGAGGAGAACTACTATATCATACCTGGCGACTTTAACTCGCGGCAAATAGAGTGCGGTAATGTGGTACACAACCATAGGGGGACCTCATTGTATAGATGGTTGGTAGAGCACAATATATTTATTAGTTCAAGCTAGATCTGCTTGCAAACGATAGGCCATCGTAAACCAGAAGCGAGTCCTATCTGAATCTGATGCTGATAGACAGTTCAGGCTCTTCGCAGTTATTCAGCTCCCGAACGAGTTGAAAGAACTGGAGGAATATGTCCAGAGGCACCCTTATAATGACGATAAGGCCCGCTGGCCACGCTTCTCCAAGACCTTATCCACAGAACTACGTTCGAGTGGGATCAATCCTCCAACGAACAGAAACCTGACGAACGAAGAGGTCGACAGGTATCTCATAGAAATGGACGACGTGATTAAACGTGCAATGGACAAGACTATTCCGAAGGTATTAGAAGTCGATGACAGTGATGTTTATCGAAATGCTACCATCGATGCACTTCACGTACACAAGCGTAGGCTGCTGTCAAGACTCAAACTCTTGCATAGGCGGTTTACAGATCCGTAAAACGCGGAAGTCAGAGCATTGAAGTCGGAGATCAAAAACCTCCAACAGATAATAAGAATTAATTACAGCTTGGCTATAAGCTTGCACTGGGGCAATAAAATCCGGGCTGTACAATCCAACAACCCGGGTATGTTCCCGCCAGTAAATAAAATATGCCGGAGGAAAGATCAAAACGACATTCTGACCGTTCGACTAACCAGAACGACAGACAACGAACACTTACTGACTTCAATTGGCATCGATCCAGGTGGGGCAGTGCTAGACAATGACTTCTTCGTGGTTGAAGATCCCCAGGAGAAAGTTAATGCTATTGGTGCTGTGTTCCAGAGAGTGTATACGGTCAAAGAGGTTAGTAGGCCGAATCTTGATCTGGAGAACAGAGCCTTGCTAAACCACTTCTATCTCCGCATGGAGATAAGTCAATGGCGATCTGAGAATCCAGGTTTCACCAGGTTCAGTGACGTTAACATGGCAAATCTTGCCATCGGCAACGTTGCAAATCATATCTTGATTTCTCACGAAGATCTCCAGGGTATCTTCCACTCGCTGAAGAAGAAAAAGTCAGTGGGAATCGATGGAATACCTGAGTAATGCACATTACCCAGCACACTGGAAAACAGCTGTAGTTCAGCCGATCCCTAAGCGCGACAAAGATAAGTCCATTCCGACAAATCTTCGGTCGATAAGACTTCTTCCTTGCATAAGCAAGGTTTTTGAAAAGATAGTCATTCGAGTTCTGAAACAATGGGTTGATGAAAATAAAATCATACCGGACAACCAGTTCGGATTGAGGGCGGGGCATGAAACCATTAATGCCGCGTCAAAACTGGTGTCCGACATTCAGTGGAATAAAGGCAAACAACAATGCACGGGTGCTTGTCTGATTGACTTGGAGAAAGCGTTCGACACCGTTTAGTTAGAGGGCCTCTTCTTCAAGCTGGTCAGGCTTGCCATAAGTAAACCATTGCTATACATGATCCATGACATGATAACCGGTAGAAAGTTTGTCGTGAAAAATGGCGACGTAACTTCTAGCACGGTCTTTGATATTAAAAATAGTCTACAACGGGGGCGGTTGGTTCGCCGATCTTGTTTTCAATTTTCACTGCAGAGCTTGTAGGTTCCTACACGCCGACGATCTAGTTGCGTACTGAACAGGTCCAAAGATCGAGGTAATAAAAATCTTGTTGCAGCGTGACTTCGATCAAATTCAGCGATTTTGTGAGGACTGGAAGTGGCTTATCAACTTCCAGAAGTGCGAATTTAGTCTCTTCCGGACCCCGTTGGACAGGGCAACGTGGGATACGCGCCAAAACTGGCGTAAGTTCGTCATAGTTGACCCGCATGGTTAGCTGTACATAGTGAGGTTAGATATTTAGGCATTTGGCTGGATCAATATCTCTATCTTGACAAACATATAGATATTGCTCTGCCGAAATCCAGAAAAGCCTTTGCTGCGGCAAGGAGGTTGTTTTTCAGCAGCCAACTTGATACCAGAGTGAAGGTAATCTGCTACATGGCCCTCGTACGGCCAATTATGGCGTACGGTTGTCCATTGTGGTTCAACGTGAGTCCTTCCCATATGAAAAAGATGAGGTTGTTTGAGAGGCAGTGTCTTAGGCGCTGTCTCCGTCTGTATTGTACACCCGAGTCTGAGTACAAGAAGTACTTTCCTAACGAGGTCCTGTACAACGAGGCAAACTTGAACAGGATAGATAATTTTTATTATTAAGCTGATTAGAAGGCACATTGCACGCGCTATGGCTTCTTCGAACAGTCTGATCTTTGGGGCTTACTACCCCAATAGTATGTACCATGAAAGGGTGTGCCTCAACAGCCTTATTCCGCCTGAAGCATTCCTCTATCTCGATCAAATTGGCCTAATACAGGATACGGATGGATGCCCGCTGATCTTCCATGTCGTACGCCGAACAGTGGACAGGTGACTCCAATACGAGCCGGAAGTCACTCGCAGCCACGAGGATCTCCTCCGATTCAGTAGAGCGATCTCTACTCGGGACAGGAGAGAGTGTGCCCAAGAACGGCACTCTTATTGGTGGTTGCACCAGAACCGGTATCCGCCGGCGTTGGCTCTTCCAAGCGGCGATACAGCTGACCATGGTGGCCAACTTACATAGAATTAAGTTATTTTAAGTTAAATAAATATTTAAGTTAATTTAAAATTACAAAAAATCAAAAAAAGGTGCACCACGTCGTATAGATGTATATGTTATGCATATACAGAACATATACGCCTAGGTGCACACGTCTGTCTCTTACGGACATATTTAAGGTAATTTTAAGGTTACATTGGGTTGAGCTAGGTTAAGGTATTATTAAGTTAGTTTTAAGTTATTTTTTCATAGCTTAGCTAGGTTAAACCAAGTTTGTCAAGTTTTCTTGGTAATTAAAATTAATAAAATATTGTCTCTACAGACTTAAAAAACGTTGTTTAAGCCGAAAGGCACAAATAATTATAAATTAGAATAGCTTAGAGTACTCGCATAGGGTCAGTAAGTTAGGAGTAAATACAATAAGTTATTTAAGATATTTAAGCTAGTTTTAAGTATATTTTGTCTAGCAAGTAAGTTTCTTTAATGAAAATAAAAACAAAATTTACATTAAAAAAAAATAAAAACAAAAGTGCGTCAACTCGATAATAATCGAAATGGTAACGAAAGCCTGCTTTTTATAATGGAAAATACAATGTGTACCATTTTGTTTTTCTTTGTTGGTGTTTCTGTTACATTATAGAGTGGTTTGATTGGATTTTTGTCATACTTTATTTCCTGGCATTTTCCACAGTTTTTAATAATAAGTTGTATATGTTCCTGCAACTTTGGATAATATATTTTATCTTTTAGCGTCCGATAGGTTTAATTGAGTCCGCTGTGTAATGACTCTTTTATATGATATAGAGGTATTTGCTTGTGGCATTCTTCTTCTGAATAACTGCCTATGTGTTCTAATGTAATATTCCTTTTTAATATATCTTTAATGGTTAATTCCTCACTTTGTGGATTGATCTCTATGATCTTTCTTCCATGTTTTATCTCCACTTCTTTTTCTGGACAATAAGTTAAAACATATTTGAGTTCTGTATTTCTTTACTATTTCTTCTTTGATAAGTATATGGTCCTATAATTGCTCTTCTACTGAATGCATTGTATCAGACAGGTCCATATTGAATTCAATGCTCTTTTCTACATTAATTCGATCACTATTTTTCAACCTACTTAAACAATTGGCCACTTTATTTTCTTTGTCTTTAAGGTACTCAATTTCATAATTATACTCTTGTAACTTAAGAACCCATCGTTGGTTTCGTTGGGAAAACTCCTTCCCTTTGTACTTCGAGTTTAAATATTTTGTTGTTGCATGGTCCGTGACAATCTTAAAAAAACTATAGCTAAGAATTCTTTATCAGTTAAGCTATAATTTTTCGAGATTGTTCAACGTTCTGGATACATGAAAGAACTGCTCCAATTGCATAATCACTTGCATCCGTTGTAACCATAAATACTTTTTCATAATTTGGATACTTCTAAAATCCTAATTAATTTATTAATATATTTTCTTGCAATTTATAATAAGTTTTCAGTAGTAAGGTAGTGTATACCGTATCTCTGTAAATTGTGCAATGTAGTTTTAAGATAAATGTACTTTTAAGCTACAATAAAGAATCAAACAATAATTTGGATACTTTAAAACAGGGTGAGAGGATAACAAAAGTTTGAGTTTTTCAAACGCTTCAATGTACTGAGGATCATTGATATTAATTTTTACATATTTTTTAAAATATTTTATTAGAGGGTGTGCTACATTCGCATAGTCTCTGATAAATGTTTACAATTCTCATTATATCTTTATCTTATCAGCATTTGGCTTGATTCCTGCTTTTGTAAGAATGTGCCCTAAAAAAATTTGTCTCTTTTTTCATGAATGAGCATTTATCAGGTTGTATCTTCAAATTATGTTCGCTTAATTTTTTGAAAATTAATTCCAATGAATTTAAATGTTCCTCTAGTGCAGTTGAAAAAATTATATACTACACATATTTTATTTATGTAATCCCTCAATATCTCATTAATGAGACGTTGAAATGTTGCGGGAGCATTCTTGGCATCCGAACATATTCATACAATCCAGATGGTGTAACAAATGCAGTTTTTTCGATATCTTTTTCGGCTACCAACATCTGGTGATACCCGTTCGCTAAATCCAATGACGTAAGATATTGAGATTTTCCCAACTTGTCCAATATACTATCTATATTGGGAAGTGGGTATTTGTGGTCAATTGTCACTTAGTTTAGTCTTCGGTAATCTACCATAATTCGAAATCTTTGTACACCTGAGTTGTCTTTTTTCTTTGGGATTTCTAAAATCGGTGAACTGTATCTATTCTGGCTTTTCCTAATTATACCTTGGGCTTCCATTTCTTGCAATTGTTTCCTAACTTCTGCTTCATGCTTAGGTGGGTACCTATACAATTTGGAATTTATCTGTTCGTTTGTTGCATTTCGGATTTCATGGACAATACTCGTAGTATTTGTTAAGTTTTCTCCTTCTTTGTCAAATATTTTCTTATAACTTTCTAACAACTTGATTAAAAAGTGTTACATTTTCAAGTGCACCTACTTCTAAAGTATTAACTTCACTCTGCACTATTTTATATAGAAATGGTATCCTTAAATCATTTCTTGGTACAATTTCCTGGTTTTCAATATCTATGGTTCTAACGTTTTTATCTACCCAGCCCATTCCAAGCAAAAAATCATATGGTTTTTCTAAATTAATCTTAATCCACCTGATTCTAGCATTCTTTGTCTGACCAAATTCAACTTTACACTTAGATTTTACATATTCCATATTTTTTGTTACTTGTCCTTCTATTGTTGTTAATGCTACTTCCCCTCTTAAACTTTAGTAAATTCTGTTTGAAACTGTGCTTGAATTTAATAAACTGTAGAACCTGTATCAACCATAGCAATGTACTCTTTTTCGCTTAAAGTTAGAATAATAAAAATTTTGTTTCTGTCCGAGGCTAGTTTATAAAAAACTCATTCTGGGAAATTAAATTTACCTCGTTACTATTACTCACATTGTCAACTTCCATTGCTCTCGACGAGTTATAGCTAAAATTCCTTTTATTCCTGGTCTGCCAACTTGTATTTGTATTATTATTATTAAAAGTTCTCCGAGTTTGCCTTGACTCTACTCTACTATTGTTATTGGAATTATTATGTTGATGATTGCTATGATAGTTACTGTGATAATTAGTATGTGGTGAAAAATTACTTTGTATTGGTCTGGATGCAATTTGTTTATTTTCTCTATAAGGCTTATTTAATTTGTGTTCTTTTAGATTAAAACTATTTTGCCCAACATATTTATTTAGTACTTTTCTAATATCTTCTAACGAATACATATCGTATAATTCAGCTGCTTAAGCCCCAGCAATTATTTCTTTTATTTTAAGAACTATAAAGCTACTCAAATTATTCACAATCATTATCTGAAAATCACTGAAAATTGCACATTCTGCAATGTCACTAACAATAAGTCTTACTCTATCACATAATTCAGAAATCGAACTTACTTTTAAAATGCTGATCTTGAAGAGCAGTTTCAACTTGCTCTTGCAGCTGTCCCATGTCGTTGGAGGTGATGTTTCTAGAAAGATCTTGGCTGGTCCGATAATTTCCTCGTTCTAAGCCACGGTATATACAACGTTCCTCTGGTTTGTTTCTTATTCTTTTAATGCTCTGTCCACTATCAAATACAGGAAGGTAACGAAGTTCCTTTTCGAGTCTGCTCCTTAGTGGTACTGCTTGATTTTGACGGTTTAAGATTTTAGTTAGCATGGCTAAGCCTTGCTCTGTTATATTTATCGCCATTCTTCTGCTGCCGTCTAGAATTCTATTTGGTAATGTTTTTCTCTCCAGGTTGTGTTTTTGTATGTTTGTTTAGTGTTCGTTTCTTCGTAATCTACTAAATTTTGCTTTAGATTACTATGTTTCGCACATTTTTACACTTTAACACTTTTTACGGTTCGATTCACTGGATTCTAATTCTACTGAACAGAGCCCTACCGACTGCGCCAGTTAAAAAAAAGATAACGAATTAAGAATTTCAAGAGAAATGAATTGAATACGAAATTGGAGTTTTCACGACTTTATTCTTTCACGTTTGAAATAAGACTCCCCATTCAAGTTCTACAATCTAACTTATGACCTACCTACATTACGATTGCTCGACAAAACAGAATGAACGGAAATTGAACATGTGAATGACCGCCGTTTGTTTCTTACAAATTACCAAGCAAGCGGTTTTGTTTTTTGTTTAATCTGATATGCACTCGGCAGGTCATTGGCAAGTTCAATGTCAGCATTTCCTGTTGCTGTCGGATTTTTAGTGCTAATGTATGTAACTTGCGCGGCCCTGCGGATGCAATTCGAGAGGCGTCAAATGTCAGCCAAACGCAGCGTTTGCAGTTTCAGCTATGCAGGTGCGAACATGCACAATTTGGCGTGGGAATCGGCGAACCTTGATCACCAGGGCGAGCTTAGATTATAAGAGAAAAATTATAATATTATATTATAAATAAATATATATATTATAAAATATATTAAATATATTATAAAATAATTATAAATTATAAATTATAAATTATAAATTATAAATTATAAATTATAAATTATAAATTATAAATTATAAATTATAAATTATAAATTATAAATTATAAATTATAAATTATAAATTATAAATTATAAATTATAAATTATAAATTATAAATTATAAATTATAAATTATAAATTATAAATTATAAATTATAAATTATAAATTATAAATTATAAATTATAAATTATAAATTATAAATTATAAATTATAAATTATAAATTATAAATTATAAATTATAAATTATAAATTATAAATTATAAATTATAAATTATAAATTATAAATTATAAATTATAAATTATAAATTATAAATTATAAATTATAAATTATAAATTATAAATTATAAATTATAAATTATAAATTATAAATTATAAATTATAAATTATAAATTATAAATTATAAATTATAAATTATAAATTATAAATTATAAATTATAAATTATAAATTATAAATTATAAATTATAAATTATAAATTATAAATTATAAATTATAAATTATAAATTATAAATTATAAATTATAAATTATAAATTATAAATTATAAATTATAAATTATAAATTATAAATTATAAATTATAAATTATAAATTATAAATTATAAATTATAAATTATAAATTATAAATTATAAATTATAAATTATAAATTATAAATTATAAATTATAAATTATAAATTATAAATTATAAATTATAAATTATAAATTATAAATTATAAATTATAAATTATAAATTATAAATTATAAATTATAAATTATAAATTATAAATTATAAATTATAAATTATAAATTATAAATTATAAATTATAAATTATAAATTATAAATTATAAATTATAAATTATAAATTATAAATTATAAATTATAAATTATAAATTATAAATTATAAATTATAAATTATAAATTATAAATTATAAATTATAAATTATAAATTATAAATTATAAATTATAAATTATAAATTATAAATTATAAATTATAAATTATAAATTATAAATTATAAATTATAAATTATAAATTATAAATTATAAATTATAAATTATAAATTATAAATTATAAATTATAAATTATAAATTATAAATTATAAATTATAAATTATAAATTATAAATTATAAATTATAAATTATAAATTATAAATTATAAATTATAAATTATAAATTATAAATTATAAATTATAAATTATAAATTATAAATTATAAATTATAAATTATAAATTATAAATTATAAATTATAAATTATAAATTATAAATTATAAATTATAAATTATAAATTATAAATTATAAATTATAAATTATAAATTATAAATTATAAATTATAAATTATAAATTATAAATTATAAATTATAAATTATAAATTATAAATTATAAATTATAAATTATAAATTATAAATTATAAATTATAAATTATAAATTATAAATTATAAATTATAAATTATAAATTATAAATTATAAATTATAAATTATAAATTATAAATTATAAATTATAAATTATAAATTATAAATTATAAATTATAAATTATAAATTATATAATTAATTATAAATTAATTTTAATTATAAATTAAAAATTATAAATGACGTAAGATATTGAGATTTTCCCAACTTGTCCAATATACTATCTATATTGGGAAGTGGGTATTTGTGGTCAATTGTCACTTAGTTTAGTCTTCGGTAATCTACCATAATTCGAAATCTTTGTACACCTGAGTTGTCTTTTTTCTTTGGGATTTCTAAAATCGGTGAACTGTATCTATTCTGGCTTTTCCTAATTATACCTTGGGCTTCCATTTCTTGCAATTGTTTCCTAACTTCTGCTTCATGCTTAGGTGGGTACCTATACAATTTGGAATTTATCTGTTCGTTTGTTGCATTTCGGATTTCATGGACAATACTCGTAGTATTTGTTAAGTTTTCTCCTTCTTTGTCAAATATTTTCTTATAACTTTCTAACAACTTGATTAAAAAGTGTTACATTTTCAAGTGCACCTACTTCTAAAGTATTAACTTCACTCTGCACTATTTTATATAGAAATGGTATCCTTAAATCATTTCTTGGTACAATTTCCTGGTTTTCAATATCTATGGTTCTAACGTTTTTATCTACCCAGCCCATTCCAAGCAAAAAATCATATGGTTTTTCTAAATTAATCTTAATCCACCTGATTCTAGCATTCTTTGTCTGACCAAATTCAACTTTACACTTAGATTTTACATATTCCATATTTTTTGTTACTTGTCCTTCTATTGTTGTTAATGCTACTTCCCCTCTTAAACTTTAGTAAATTCTGTTTGAAACTGTGCTTGAATTTAATAAACTGTAGAACCTGTATCAACCATAGCAATGTACTCTTTTTCGCTTAAAGTTAGAATAATAAAAATTTTGTTTCTGTCCGAGGCTAGTTTATAAAAAACTCATTCTGGGAAATTAAATTTACCTCGTTACTATTACTCACATTGTCAACTTCCATTGCTCTCGACGAGTTATAGCTAAAATTCCTATTATTCCTGGTCTGCCAACTTGTATTTGTATTATTATTATTAAAAGTTCTCCGAGTTTGCCTTGACTCTACTCTACTATTGTTATTGGAATTATTATGTTGATGATTGCTATGATAGTTACTGTGATAATTAGTATGTGGTGAAAAATTACTTTGTATTGGTCTGGATGCAATTTGTTTATTTTCTCTATAAGGCTTATTTAATTTGTGTTCTTTTAGATTAAAACTATTTTGCCCAACATATTTATTTAGTACTTTTCTAATATCTTCTAACGAATACATATCGTATAATTCAGCTGCTTAAGCCCCAGCAATTATTTCTTTTATTTTAAGAACTATAGAGCTACTCAAATTATTCACAATCATTATCTGAAAATCACTGAAAATTGCACATTCTGCAATGTCACTAACAATAAATCTTACTCTATCACATAATTCAGAAATCGAACTTACTTTTAAAATGCTGATCTTGAAGAGCAGTTTCAACTTGCTCTTGCAGCTGTCCCATGTCGTTGGAGGTGATGTTTCTAGAAAGATCTTGGCTGGTCCGATAATTTCCTCGTTCTAAGCCACGGTATATACAACGTTCCTCTGGTTTGTTTCTTATTCTTCTAATGCTCTGTCCACTATCAAATACAGGAAGGTAACGAAGTTCCTTTTCGAGTCTGCTCCTTAGTGGTACTGCTTGATTTTGACGGTTTAAGATTTTAGTTAGCATGGCTAAGCCTTGCTCTGTTATATTTATCGCCATTCTTCTGCTGCCGTCTAGAATTCTATTTGGTAATGTTTTTCTCTCCAGGTTGTGTTTTTGTATGTTTGTTTAGTGTTCGTTTCTTCGTAATCTACTAAATTTTGCTTTAGATTACTATGTTTCGCACATTTTTACACTTTAACACTTTTTACGGTTCGATTCACTGGATTCTAATTCTACTGAACAGAGCCCTACCGACTGCGCCAGTTAAAAAAAAGATAACGAATTAAGAATTTCAAGAGAAATGAATTGAATACGAAATTGGAGTTTTCACGACTTTATTCTTTCACGTTTGAAATAAGACTCCCCATTCAAGTTCTACAATCTAACTTATGACCTACCTACATTACGATTGCTCGACAAAACAGAATGAACGGAAATTGAACATGTGAATGACCGCCGTTTGTTTCTTACAAATTACCAAGCAAGCGGTTTTGTTTTTTGTTTAATCTGATATGCACTCGGCAGGTCATTGGCAAGTTCAATGTCAGCATTTCCTGTTGCTGTCGGATTTTTAGTGCTAATGTATGTAACTTGCGCGGCCCTGCGGATGCAATTCGAGAGGCGTCAAATGTCAGCCAAACGCAGCGTTTGCAGTTTCAGCTATGCAGGTGCGAACATGCACAATTTGGCGTGGGAATCGGCGAACCTTGATCACCAGGGCGAGCTTAGATTATAAGAGAAAAATTATAATATTATATTATAAATAAATATATATATTATAAAATATATTAAATATATTATAAAATAATTATAAATTATAAATTATAAATTATAAATTATAAATTATAAATTATAAATTATAAATTATAAATTATAAATTATAAATTATAAATTATAAATTATAAATTATAAATTATAAATTATAAATTATAAATTATAAATTATAAATTATAAATTATAAATTATAAATTATAAATTATAAATTATAAATTATAAATTATAAATTATAAATTATAAATTATAAATTATAAATTATAAATTATAAATTATAAATTATAAATTATAAATTATAAATTATAAATTATAAATTATAAATTATAAATTATAAATTATAAATTATAAATTATAAATTATAAATTATAAATTATAAATTATAAATTATAAATTATAAATTATAAATTATAAATTATAAATTATAAATTATAAATTATAAATTATAAATTATAAATTATAAATTATAAATTATAAATTATAAATTATAAATTATAAATTATAAATTATAAATTATAAATTATAAATTATAAATTATAAATTATAAATTATAAATTATAAATTATAAATTATAAATTATAAATTATAAATTATAAATTATAAATTATAAATTATAAATTATAAATTATAAATTATAAATTATAAATTATAAATTATAAATTATAAATTATAAATTATAAATTATAAATTATAAATTATAAATTATAAATTATAAATTATAAATTATAAATTATAAATTATAAATTATAAATTATAATTATAAATTATAAATTATAAATTATAAATTATAAATTATAAATTATAAATTATAAATTATAAATTATAAATTATAAATTATAAATTATAAATTATAAATTATAAATTATAAATTATAAATTATAAATTATAAATTATAAATTATAAATTATAAATTATAAATTATAAATTATAAATTATAAATTATAAATTATAAATTATAAATTATAAATTATAAATTATAAATTATAAATTATAAATTATAAATTATAAATTATAAAATTATAAATTATAAATTATAAATTATAAATTATAAATTATAAATTATAAATTATAAATTATAAATTATAAATTATAAATTATAAATTATAAATTATAAATTATAAATTATAAATTATAAATTATAAATTATAAATTATAAATTATAAATTATAAATTATAAATTATAAATTATAAATTATAAATTATAAATTATAAATTATAAATTATAAATTATAAATTATAAATTATAAATTATAAATTATAAATTATAAATTATAAATTATAAATTATAAATTATAAATTATAAATTATAAATTATAAATTATAAATTATAAATTATAAATTATAAATTATAAATTATAAATTATAAATTATAAATTATAAATTATAAATTATAAATTATAAATTATAAATTATAAATTATAAATTATAAATTATAAATTATAAATTATAAATTATAAATTATAAATTATAAATTATAAATTATAAATTATAAATTATAAATTATAAATTATAAATTATAAATTATAAATTATAAATTATAAATTATAAATTATAAATTATAAATTATAAATTATAAATTATAAATTATAAATTATAAATTATAAATTATAAATTATAAATTATAAATTATAAATTATAAATTATAATTATAAATTATAAATTATAAATTATAAATTATAAATTATAAATTATAAATTATAAATTATAAATTATAAATTATAAATTATAAATTATAAATTATAAATTATAAATTATAAATTATAAATTATAAATTATAAATTATAAATTATAAATTATAAATTATAAATTATAAATTATAAATTATAAATTATAAATTATAAATTATAAATTATAAATTATAAATTATAAATTATAAATTATAAATTATAAATTATAAATTATAAATTATAAATTATAAATTATAAATTATAAATTATAAATTATAAATTATAAATTATGTAATCCCTCAATATCTCATTAATGAGACGTAGAAATGTTGCGGGAGCATTCTTGGCATCCGAACATATTCATACAATCCAGATGGTGTAACAAATGCAGTTTTTTCGATATATTTTTCGGCTCCCAACATCTGGTGATACCCGTTCGCTAAATCCAATGACGTAAGATATTGAGATTTTCCCAACTTGTCCAATATACTGTCTATATTGGAAAGTGGGTATTTGTGGTCAATTGTCACTTAGTTTAGTCTTCGGTAATCTACCATAATTCGAAATCTTTGTACACCTGAGTTGTCTTTTTTCTTTGGGAGTACTAAAATCGGTGAACTGTATCTATTCTGGCTTTTCCTAATTATACCTTGGGCTTCCATTTCTTGCAATTGTTTCCTAACTTCTGCTTCATGCCTAGGTGGGTACCTATACAATTTGGAATTTATCTGTTCGTTTGTTGCAGTTCGGATTTCATGGACAATACTCGTAGTATTTGTTAAGTTTTCTCCTTCTTTGTCAAATATTTTCTTATAACTTTCTAACAACTTGATTAAAAAGTGTTACATTTTCAAGTGCACCTACTTCTAAAGTATTAACTTCAGTCTGCACTATTTTATATAGAAATGTTATCCTTAAATCATTTCTTGGTACAATTGCCTGGTTTTCAATATCTATGGTTCTAACGTTTTTATCTACCCAGCCCATTCCAAGCAAAAAATCATATGGTTTTTCTAAATTAATCTTAATCCACCTGATTCTAGCATTCTTTGTCTGACCAAATTCAACTTTACACTTAGATTTTACATATTCCATATTTTTTGTTACTTGTCCTTCTATTGTTGTTAATGCTACTTCTCCTCTTAAACTTTAGTAAATTCTGTTTGAAACTGTGCTTGAATTTAATAAACTAACTGTAGAACCTGTATCAACCATAGCAATGTACTCTTTTTCGCTTAAAGTTAGAATAATAAAAATTTTGTTTCTGTCCGAGGCTAGTTTATAAAAAACTCATTCTGGGAAATTAAATTTACCTCGTTACTATTACTCACATTGTCAACTTCCATTGCTCTCGACGAGTTATAGCTAAAATTCCTATTATTCCTGGTCTGCCAACTTGTATTTGTATTATTATTATTAAAAGTTCTCCGAGTTTGCCTTGACTCTACTCTACTATTGTTATTGGAATTATTATGTTGATGATTGCTATGATAGTTACTGTGATAATTAGTATGTGGTGAAAAATTACTTTGTATTGGTCTGGATGCAATTTGTTTATTTTCTCTATAAGGCTTATTTAATTTGTGTTCTTTTAGATTAAAACTATTTTGCCCAACATATTTATTTAGTACTTTTCTAATATCTTCTAACGAATACATATCGTATAATTCAGCTGCTTAAGCCCCAGCAATTATTTCTTTTATTTTAAGAACTATAAAGCTACTCAAATTATTCACAATCATTATCTGAAAATCACTGAAAATTGCACATTCTGCAATGTCACTAACAATAAATCTTACTCTATCACATAATTCAGAAATCGAACTTACTTTTAAAATGCTGATCTTGAAGAGCAGTTTCAACTTGCTCTTGCAGCTGTCCCATGTCGTTGGAGGTGATGTTTCTAGATAGATCTTGGCTGGTCCGATAATTTCCTCGTTCTAAGCCACGGTATATACAAGGTTCCTCTGGTTTGTTTCTTATTCTTCTAATGCTCTGTCCACTATCAAATACAGGAAGGTAACGAAGTTCCTTTTCGAGTCTGCTCCTTAGTGGTACTGCTTGATTTTGACGGTTTAAGATTTTAGTTAGCATGGCTAAGCCTTGCTCTGTTATATTTATCGCCATTCTTCTGCTGCCGTCTAGAATTCTATTTGGTAATGTTTTTCTCTCGAGGTTGTGTTTTTGTATGTTTGTTTAGTGTTCGTTTCTTCGTAATCTACTAAATTTTGCTTTAGATTACTATGTTTCGCACATTTTTACACTTTAACGCTTTTTACGGTTCGATTCACTGGATTCTAATTCTACTGAACAGAGCCCTACCGACTGCGCCAGTTAAAAAAAAGATAACGAATTAAGAATTTCAAGAGAAATGAATTGAATACGAAATTGGAGTTTTCACGACTTTATTCTTTCACGTTTGAAATAAGACTCCCCATTCAAGTTCTACAATCTAACTTATGACCTACCTACATTACGATTGCTCGACAAAACAGAATGAACGGAAATTGAACATGTGAATGACCGCCGTTTGTTTCTTACAAATTACCAAGCAAGCGGTTTTGTTTTTTGTTTAATCTGATATGCACTCGGCAGGTCATTGGCAAGTTCAATGTCAGCATTTCCTGTTGCTGTCGGATTTTTAGTGCTAATGTATGTAAATTGCGCGGCCCTGCGGATGCAATTCGAGAGGCGTCAAATGTCAGCCAAACGCAGCGTTTGCAGTTTCAGCTATGCAGGTGCGAACATGCACAATTTGGCGTGGGAATCGGCGAACCTTGATCACCAGGGCGAGCTTAGATTATAAGAGAAAAATTATAATATTATATTATAAATAAATATATATATTATAAAATATATTAAATATATTATAAAATAATTATAAATTATAAATTATAAATTATAAATTATAAATTATAAATTATAAATTATAAATTATAAATTATAAATTATAAATTATAAATTATAAATTATAAATTATAAATTATAAATTATAAATTATAAATTATAAATTATAAATTATAAATTATAAATTATAAATTATAAATTATAAATTATAAATTATAAATTATAAATTATAAATTATAAATTATAAATTATAAATTATAAATTATAAATTATAAATTATAAATTATAAATTATAAATTATAAATTATAAATTATAAATTATAAATTATAAATTATAAATTATAAATTATAAATTATAAATTATAAATTATAAATTATAAATTATAAATTATAAATTATAAATTATAAATTATAAATTATAAATTATAAATTATAAATTATAAATTATAAATTATAAATTATAAATTATAAATTATAAATTATAAATTATAAATTATAAATTATAAATTATAAATTATAAATTATAAATTATAAATTATAAATTATAAATTATAAATTATAAATTATAAATTATAAATTATAAATTATAAATTATAAATTATAAATTATAAATTATAAATTATAAATTATAATTATAAATTATAAATTATAAATTATAAATTATAAATTATAAATTATAAATTATAAATTATAAATTATAAATTATAAATTATAAATTATAAATTATAAATTATAAATTATAAATTATAAATTATAAATTATAAATTATAAATTATAAATTATAAATTATAAATTATAAATTATAAATTATAAATTATAAATTATAAATTATAAATTATAAATTATAAATTATAAATTATAAATTATAAATTATAAATTATAAATTATAAATTATAAATTATAAATTATAAATTATAAATTATAAATTATAAATTATAAATTATAAATTATAAATTATAAATTATAAATTATAAATTATAAATTATAAATTATAAATTATAAATTATAAATTATAAATTATAAATTATAAATTATAAATTATAAATTATAAATTATAAATTATAAATTATAAATTATAAATTATAAATTATAAATTATAAATTATAAATTATAAATTATAAATTATAAATTATAAATTATAAATTATAAATTATAAATTATAAATTATAAATTATAAATTATAAATTATAAATTATAAATTATAAATTATAAATTATAAATTATAAATTATAAATTATAAATTATAAATTATAAATTATAAATTATAAATTATAAATTATAAATTATAAATTATAAATTATAAATTATAAATTATAAATTATAAATTATAAATTATAAATTATAAATTATAAATTATAAATTATAAATTATAAATTATAAATTATAAATTATAAATTATAAATTATAAATTATAAATTATAAATTATAAATTATAAATTATAAATTATAAATTATAAATTATAAATTATAAATTATAAATTATAAATTATAAATTATAAATTATAAATTATAAATTATAAATTATAAATTATAAATTATAAATTATAAATTATAAATTATAAATTATAAATTATAAATTATAAATTATAAATTATAAATTATAAATTATAAATTATAAATTATAAATTATAAATTATAAATTATAAATTATAAATTATAAATTATAAATTATAAATTATAAATTATAAATTATAAATTATAAATTATAAATTATAAATTATAAATTATAAATTATAAATTATAAATTATAAATTATAAATTATAAATTATAAATTATAAATTATAAATTATAAATTATAAATTATAAATTATAAATTATAAATTATAAATTATAAATTATAAATTATAAATTATAAATTATAAATTATAAATTATAAATTATAAATTATAAATTATAAATTATAAATTATAAATTATAAATTATAAATTATAAATTATAAATTATAAATTATAAATTATAAATTATAAATTATAAATTATAAATTATAAATTATAAATTATAAATTATAAATTATAAATTATAAATTATAAATTATAAATTATAAATTATAAATTATAAATTATAAATTATAAATTATAAATTATAAATTATAAATTATAAATTATAAATTATAAATTATAAATTATAAATTATAAATTATAAATTATAAATTATAAATTATAAATTATAAATTATAAATTATAAATTATAAATTATAAATTATAAATTATAAATTATAAATTATAAATTATAAATTATAAATTATAAATTATAAATTATAAATTATAAATTATAAATTATAAATTATAAATTATAAATTATAAATTATAAATTATAAATTATAAATTATAAATTATAAATTATAAATTATAAATTATAAATTATAAATTATAAATTATAAATTATAAATTATAAATTATAAATTATAAATTATAAATTATAAATTATAAATTATAAATTATAAATTATAAATTATAAATTATAAATTATAAATTATAAATTATAAATTATAAATTATAAATTATAAATTATAAATTATAAATTATAAATTATAAATTATAAATTATAAATTATAAATTATAAATTATAAATTATAAATTATAAATTATAAATTATAAATTATAAATTATAAATTATAAATTATAAATTATAAATTATAAATTATAAATTATAAATTATAAATTATAAATTATAAATTATAAATTATAAATTATAAGTTATAAATTATAAATTATAAATTATAAATTATAAATTATAAATTATAAATTATAAATTATAAATTATAAATTATAAATTATAAATTATAAATTATAAATTATAAATTATAAATTATAAATTATAAATTATAAATTATAAATTATAAATTATAAATTATAAATTATAAATTATAAATTATAAATTATAAATTATAAATTATAAATAAGAAATTAGAAAGATATTAATAAAAAATTACAAGGGTTTGAGACATAAACATGAAGCAAAGTATAAATGTGGTATTGCTTGACAGCTAATATTGTGATCTCTTATTACAATACATCTTTTTTACCCTAACCCTTAACCTTTCTTACTTAACTTGAATTAACTTTGAATTATTCTTTCTATTTGAATTAAAATAAGAATTATATGGGGGCTCAACCGGGATCCCTTCCAATATTAAAACATTCATAATTCTTATCAGTCAGAAAGGCACAAAACATAGAAGAAAAGAAAATATGCCCAGTTCCCGTAAGAAGTACACGCAAAGCAAAGCAGATCAATGTTATTTTGGCGCGTAATTTGACCAGTTAGCTAAAATCACTTGTTATGAGTTCAAGACGTAGACCGAATTTGCAAAGAAGCGGTGAAACGATAGACGCAGATCATTTTTTGCAAACGGATGCCGGATATAATACGAACATTTTCTGGTGAAGAATCTACGAACATAAATAAGTGGATAGTGGAATTCGAATCCTATGCAAGTGCATTTAACTGGAATAGTCTGCAACGCTTTGTTTTTTGTCGAAAATCGCTTTCAGGTACTGCAAAATTATACGTGGAATGTGAAGCTGAACCTGTCTCATATACTCAATTAAACACCGCGTTAATTCAAGAATTCGAGAGAAAACATTAATAGTTGTGATGTCCATAAAAAACTGCGTGAAGCCTAGAAAAGAAACAGTTAATCATGTCGCGAATTCCTTTGCAGCGTGCTCGACATAGCAAGCAACAAACATGGAAACAAACGTCCCGATTGTACGATGCAAAAGAAACCTGCTACAAACCTGTTCCGGATGACCAATATGAGGAAGCCTGTTACAGTCAACGACGAAGTTCTTTGCGGATTGATCGACACAGAAGGCGACGTTTGTGTGTTGAAGCAAAATCAGGTGAAAAGCATTCGTTAATTAATTTCGTTTAAAGATTTTCGCATCTCTCTCACATGTATCGCAGCAAATATTAAAACGGTTGGGCTTTGTCGAGCTGCTGTCCACATCAATGACATCCTGTTTGAAGACATCGAATTTCACATTGTGGACAATAATTTCATCAAAAAAGACGCTATTATCGGAATGAGTCTTTTCAAAAAATCTGCTGTGACGATTTAACAAGGAATGGATTTCAAAGCGTTGGTAGGGTGTCTCATTCAGGCACAATCGTCCGCACTTAGCCTCTATCTGCGAACTCCTACTCTCACCACTACTCAACCTCCACGTGGTGAAATCTGGGACCCGAGCAACTTCGATCGAAGATGGGGTAACCAACCTTCGTGGGACGTCGTTGGCGTGTGCAGACGAGAGAGGGGGGAGAGTGTGCTTGTACCAGGGCTCATCTCTCTTTATGGATGGCGGCGGATTAGCTGGAAAACAGTCTGGCCAACGGTGGCATCCGAAACTCCAGTCAGAAGGAGTTACCTAATGCGCAGTCCTTCTAGAGCTACTTCGACATTTTAGGAGCACAGGTCTAGAAGGTTCTTTCAAGGCCAGGTCGGGGCCATGGAATGGAGATGGCGGCGGAAGATCCCTATAGTTTTAGGCACAACGGCGGCGCTCACAGCCTCAGCGAGGTTACCGAAACCGGACAAACCCGGACCCTCCGCCCGAGGGTTAAAAAATAGGGCCTGGCCTCCCACAGACAACCAAATGCCTCGGATACGGACGGAATCAATGTTGACGACCCCAGCAAACGATACAAGGACGAAGAACTCGCGGAGGCCCTGGGCTGGTACAAAGCAGACATTACCGCAATCCAGGAAGTCCGATGGAATGGGCCTATCAAAAAGAGGATGAGAAACTGCGACATGTACTACGGTGATTGCAGGGAGAGGCGCTTATTTGGATGTGGATTTTATGTTCGAGGCAGACTTAGGCGAAAAGTCTTAAGATTTGTCTGTAAAGCGAACGCCTCATTACAATACGCATCAACGATACATTCGGGAACATCAGCCTATGCGCCCACGCCCCGACAAAGGGCAAAGATGACATCAGCAAGGATGACTTCTATGATCTCCTAGAAAGGACTTACGATCAGTGCCCCAGGTTCGACACCAAGATCGTTTTAGGAGATTTCTATGCAAAAGCTGGGTAAGGAAGAAATCTTGCCCAAGGTCATCGGTAAACACAGCCTGCACGACACCACATCCGATAACGGACTCAGGCTGGTGGACTTTGTCACGGAACGTAATATCTCTGTAGGTAGCACGCGGTTCCCACACCTCAACATCCATAAAGGGACATGGCGGTCCCCTGATCAATCAACAGTCAACCAGATTGATCATGCTGCGATCGACGTCAGACACTCCTCCAGCATTCTTGATGTCCGAACGTTCCGAGGAGCCAACATCGACTCGGACCATTTCCGTGTTGTAGCCAAGGTAAGAACTCGGATATCAAGAGATCAACGAAGTCGAGAAAGGACACCACGGTTTGACGTCGGAAAGCTACAATCGCAACGGACTGCTGGGATCTTTGCCGATCGAGTCTCCCCCTGCACAAACAATCGAAGAAGATTGGAGGCGTTGTCAAGAAGCCATCAAAGATGCTGCCACTGATGTGCTGGGTTTTACGGCACCACCTAAAAAAAACCCGTGGTTTGACAACGAGTGTAGGCTGGCACATGCAGCGAAGCTGGAAGCCTAGAAAGCAACGCTGCAACGAACAACGAGAGCTGTTCGTGAGCTCTACGAACAGAGACGAAGGGACGAGAACCGGCTTCTCAGGAGAAAGAAGAAAGAGCACGAGAAGCGCGCGATCGAGGAGATGGAGAGGTGCTATGCAGGAACGTTCGAAAGTTTTACCAGAGAGTGAAACCGTTATCCAGTGGATATAAGGTTCGGACAGAAGCCTGCCGGGACGAGAATGGACAGTAGTAGTAGAGTCGCAGTCGATACTGAGAATTTGGAAGAAACATTTCTGCAGACTGCTTAACGGCGATGATGACACCAATGCCACTGTCAGGCAGATTGTCCCACTCAATAAGGGCGATAATCGACGAGAATTCCGTCCCCCCGACTTAGACGAGGTCAAGATAGCAATATCAAGACTGAAGTCTAACAAAGCTGCCGGTGCGGACGGACTGTCCACTGAAATCTTTAAGGCAGCTGGAGATGATCTGGTTGGGCGTATGCACCAGCTCATCTGTAAAATATGGTCGGAGGAGAGCATGCCCGATGATTGGAATCTCAGTATCGTTTGCCCGATCCATAAGAAAGGAGACCTTTTTGACTGCGCCAACTATAGAGGGATAAGTCTCCTGAACATCGCCTACAAGATCTTCTCTGCCGTTTTGTGTACTCGCCTGAAGCCGTTTATAAATAACCTGATAGGTCCTTATCAGTGTGGCTTCAGGCCAGGGAAGTCCACCATCGACCAGATTTTCACACTACGGCAGATCCTTAAAAAGACCCAAGAAATGCAATCGACACCCACCACCTTTTTGTCGATTTCAAGGCCGCATATGACAGCGTGCATAGGGACGAGCTACAACGCCATGTCTAGTTTTGACATTCCTGCCAAACTCGTCAGGTTGTGCAGGATGACGATGGAGAAATCTCGCTGCACCATCAAGGTCGGTAACGAACTCACCGAGACCTTCAATGTCAAAAAAGGATTTAGACAAGGCGACGCGCTGTCATGTGATTTCTTTAACATCATCCTGGAGAAGATCGTGCAAAACTCACACGCCAACACTAGAGGCACGATCTTCCAAAAGTCCGTACAACTGCTTGCATACGCGGATGACATTGACGTGATTGGCAGAACACAGCGAGCCGTCAATGAGGAGTTTGCTGGCATTGAGGTGGAGGCGGCTAAAATGGGTCTAGCGGTGAATGAGGGAAAAACTAAGTATATGCTGTCATCAAGAAAGGACACACAACATCGACGTCTTGGACAGAGCGTCACAATGGGCAGCTATAACTTCGAGGTAGTCAAGGGCTTCGTCTACCTCGGCTCCGCAGTACACAGCACAAACAACATCAGTACCGAGATTAAGCGCAGAGTAACTCTTGCAAACCGCTGTTTCTATGGGATGTTTCTAGAGCCATCTCTCGAAGGACCAAGCTGACTTTATACAAGACCTTGATCATCCCAGTCCTGCTGTACGGCGCGGAGGCATGGACAATCTCAAAAGCGGATGAGGAAGTCCTTGGTATCTTCGAGAGAAAAGCTCTGCGTGCGATCTTTGGTCCTGGTTTGCGTTGACGGTTTCTGGAGGATAGGATTCAACAACGAACTGTACGGGCTGTACAGCGACATGAGTCTAGTCAGGCGTCTGCGGATCCAACGACTAAGATGGCTAGGCCATGTAGAGCGTATGGACAACTCAGCTCCGGCCCGAAGAGTCTTCGACTCCGAACCCTTGGGACAACGCAACAGAGGACGCCTGCATTTAAGGTGGCGCACCCAGTTGGAGAAGGACCTCAACCAACTTGGCGTGCGACACTGGAGACAGTTAGCCAGAGACCGCGCTAGTTGGAAAGGCTTGTTGGTTGAGGCCCAGGTCCACCCCGGACTGTAGCGCCATATAAAGAAAGAAAAGAGTCAGCCATTCAGATGAAAAGTGTGCCAATCGATGACGAGCCTGTCTACAGATCACCGAGAAGATTTCCACCACTAGAAAGAAATATTATTGATCAGCAAGTGGAGCAGTGGATCAAGGAAGGCGTTGTTCAGGAAGCAGTGTCTGACTACGCCAGCCAAGTGGTTCTCGTCATAAAGAAAGATGGCACCAATCGCCTGCGTGTTGATTATAGGGCTCTCAATAAGAAGATCCACAAAGACAGGCACCCGTTACCAGTAATAGAAGACCAAATCGATCGTTTGGTGGATGCGCTTTACTTCACGACATTGGATTTGGAAAATGGATTTTTCCATGTCGGGATAGACGAAAAAAGTAGAAAATTCACTTCATTTGTGACACAAAGTGGATAGTATGAGTTTCTTAAAGTGGTTTTGGACTTTGTAAATCCCCAAGTATTTTCCAAAAATACATAAGCTACGTTTTCAGAGAACTGCTTCGGTAGGGTATTCTACTACTACATTGATGATCTTGTGGTACCATTAAGGATGATGGAAGATGGCATTAAAAATTAAAGAAAGGGTTTGGATGTGGCTGCTGATAATGGACTGAAAATTAAGTGGGAAAAATGATTCATCGGCATCGCATTTTTAAGAGCACTATCGCACCATCTACAGCGAAGACGAAAGCTGTTGTCAACTTCCCGACTCGAACAACTGTTAAGAAATTGCAGAGCTTTCTCAGTCTCTCATAGACCACCATCGCGAGTAGACGTGTTCTAAGTAGTGCGTGAAAGTCTAGTGAGCATCTGAAGAAAAATATATAGAATAGACCTCATCTATTCGACGCTGTTTGGAGAGCCAAACGCAACACCGGTATAATAGCTGCGCAGGCAGCCTGCCACCTTAAAATTCTAGCAGTGAATGTGAATTCACTGATCCGCCCTGAACGTCAATTAAATTTCGGTAACTTGTTGCAGACCCATAATCCTGATGTGTTGATGGTTTGCGAAACTAAGCTAAGTCAGACGCACCCACTCAGGTACAAAAATTACAATATCATTAGAAGAGATCGAAGCTACCTAGCTCTTGAAGTCGCACTCTTAATCAAAAAAGGCCTGTGTCATAAGGCCGTGTATAGCGGTGAAGTGCGGAGATTCCATGCCATAGAAACGTGTATCGCACGCATGCCCCTTAGGGGTGGTAAGCGGCTCTATGTGATCGCTATCTATGCGACTGACAAGTCACGCATCAACCAATATTTCATTTCAGAGCTCGATACTCTTTTCACTTGCCTTCGACTGAGCTCGGAGGAGAACTACTATATCGTAGCCGGGGACTTGAACTCGAGGCATATAGAGTGGGGCAACGTAGTGCATAACACCAGGGGACCTCATTGTATAACTGGTTGGTAGAACACAATGTTGAGTTCAAGCTAGATTTGCAAAACAAAACAAACCAATAGGCCATCGTATCCTAGAAGCGGGTCCTATCTGGATCTGATGCTGATAGACAAACGACTGATTATACTAGACGTGGAAAGACGCACACGGAACTGTCTAACTGCTGTTGAGTACGAGAGTGATCACTGCGGGCTCTTCGCAGCTATTCAGCTCCCGAACGAGGTGGAAGGACTAGAGGAGTATGTCCAAAGGCACCTTTATAATTATAATAAGGCCCACTGGCCACGCTTCTCCAGGACTTTATCCACAGAACTACGGTCGAGTGGGATCAATCCGCCGACAAACAGAAACCTGACGAACGAAGAGGTTGACAGGTACCTCATACAAAGGGACGACGTAGTCATACGTACAATGGACAAAACAATTCCGAAGGTAGTTCAAATCGACAACGGCGATGTTTATCGAAATGCTACCATCGATGCACTTCACGGGCACAAAAGTAGCCTGCTGTCAAGACTCAAACTCGTGCATAGGCGGTTTACAGATCCCATAAACGCGGAAGTCAGAGCATTGAAGTCGGAGATCAAGAACCTCCAACAGTTAATACGTATAAACTATAGCTTGGCTATAAGCTTGCACTGGGGCAACAAAATCCGGGCTGTACGATCCAACAACCCGGGTATGTTGCCGCAAGTAAATAAAATCTTTCGGAGGAAAGATCAAAACGACATTCAAATCGTAAGACTTCCCAGGACGACAGACAACGAACACTTACTGGCTTCAGTTGGCATCGATCCAGATGAGGCATTGCTAGACAATGACTTCTTTGCGGTGGAAGATTCCCAGGAGAAGGTTACAGCTATTGGTGCAGTGTTCCAGAGAGTGTATACGGTCAACAAGGTTAGTAGGCCGAATCACGATCTGGAGAACAGAGCCCTGCTAAACCACTTCTATCTCCGCAATGAGATAAGTCAATGGCGATCAGAGAATCCAGGTTTCACCAGGTTCAATGACGAAAACATGGCACATAGTGCCGTCGCCAATGATGGGAATCACATCTTGATTTCTCAAGACGATCTCCAGGGTATGTTCCACTCGCTGAAGAAGAAAAAGTCAGTGGAATCGATGGAATCGAGCATTGTGCTTCGCCATCTTCCCCCTGAAGCGGTCCAAATTTACACAACCTTGTTCAACAATGCGTTGAGTAATGCACATTACCTCACGCACTGGAAAACAGCTGTTGTTCAACCGATCCCTAAACGGGACAGAGACCATTCCGACAAATCTTCTTCTTCTGCATAAGCAAGGTTTTTGAAAAGATAGTCATTCGAGTTCTGAAGCAATGGGCTGATGAAAAGAAAATCATACCGGACAACCAGTTCGGATTCCGAGCGGGGCATGATACCATTAATGCCGCGTCAAAACTGGTGTCCGACATACAATGGAATAAAAACAAAAATCAGTGCACGGGTGCCTGCCTGATTGACTTGGAGAAGGCGTTCGACACCGTTTGGTTGGAAGGCCTCTTCTTCAAACTGGTCAGGCTTGGCATAAGTAAGCCTTTGTTATACATGGTCTATGACATGATAACAGGTAGAAAGTGCGTTGTGAAAAATGGTGACGTAACTTCCACTACGGTCTTTAACATTAAAAACGGTCTGCAATCGGTTCCCCGATCTTGTTTTCTATATTCACTGCATATCTTATAGGTTCCATGCCGCGCTTAATTGCGTACGCCGACGACCTAGTTGCTCAGATCAGGTCCGAAGGACGAGGTAATAAACATCTTGTTGCAACTTGTCTTCGAGAAAATCCAGAGATTTTGCGACGACTGGAAGTTGCTTATCAGCTTCCAGAAGTGCGAAACTAGTCTTTTCCGGACCCCGTTGGACAGGGCAACGCGGGATATGCGCCAAAACTGGCGTAAGTACGGCATTGTTGACCCGCATGGTCGGCCGTTAGCTGTAAAAAGGGTAGTTAGATACCTAGGAATTTGGCTGGATCAATATCTGTATTTTGAGAAACATATAGATATTGCTCAACAGTCGTCACGGAGCTTTTGCCTGTGTATGCCATCTGCATCTGACTTTCGTTCTAGTGAATATCATAAATTTACAAAAATTTCGAAATGCGGAAGATCTCCGGAAACCAAGGACAATTCCTTGCCCTTGAATAAAAAAACTAGAGACATGAGGAACAGTGCTCGAAAAAAAGAAATTAGTCCAAACCGAATAAATTTCTATGGCCCTCTTTAAACACGCGAAAATGATGATATGGAAGATGAAATCGTATCTGAACCTATGAAAGAAGTGTATGTTCCGCCTATAAAATTGCTTCAAAAGTCGTGTGATTTTGTGCATTCGCTTATGAACACTTTGAAAATTAGCGATTATTCCGTGAAAAAAATGTCAATAGGGATAAAAATTATATGTGAATCTCTTGAAGCATACAATTCGGTCAGCAGGTGTTTAAAAGCACAAGACTGTCAATTTTTCTCGCACGATTTAAAAAGTGCTAAAGCTTTTAAGGTCATTCTGCATGGCATGGATGAAATAAATACAGAATATTTAAAAACAGAACTTATTAAACTTGGAATAAAGTGTATTGAAGTGAAAAAAGTTGTTAAGAAATTCGAACAATACAGTGACACAATTTACATCATTTCTCTTGAAAATGGATCTGTTAAATTAAGCGATCTGAACAAAAAACATCGCTCTATTTTCCATACCCAAGTCAAATGGAATTATCAACGAAAGCTCAAAGGTAAGCTCACGCAATGCCACAACTGCCAGATGTTTGGCCATGGAGAGAGGAACTGTCACGTTAAGACCTATTGTTCGATCTGCTCTGGCTCACATAAAACTGCTGAATGTAATAACACTCTCGCTCACAAATGTGCAAATTGTGGAAAACCCCACAGATCCACTGATCCCTCATTTGAGAGTAGAGCAGAATATATGCTGCTGATGGGAAAAAAGACAGTAAAGAGCAAGTCGGCCGCTCACCAGGCATCGCATGTTTCTGATCATACTCTCCCAAGACCGATATCTCTCCGAGTTTCCCATCCTACAACAACCACATCGACGACGTCAGCAGACCGTCAGTAATGCACAGAGTGCTTTTATTTCTACACCACCAACAACAAGTGCATGGCTGAATAACTCTCCACAAAATCCTCCTGTGCAATTCAGCAGTAAGCCCAGCAACATCGCTGACGATACTCCCGGAAACACAACTGGCTGCAACACCGGCTCATTGTTTTCGCCGGAGGAATTATACTCTCTTCCCATGGAAATGTTCACTAAACTCTGTTTTAAATCTAAAATTAACCAATTCAATGCTATCGCACAGTTAGCTACAAAATTTTTGCATTCAAATGTTAATTAATATGATGGATAGAAACATAAACATTGTAAATTGGAATGCAAGGGGTATTCGTATTAAAATCACAGAGTTCTTTGATTTCTTAAATAATAACGACATTCATGTTGCTCTAGTCACCGAAACTCTACTAAAAAATGATACAAATTTGTCTACATTTGATTTTAAATGCTATAGAAATGACAGAACAGGAAGAGGAGGTGGAGGTGTCGCCATCCTTGTAAAAAGATCAATTCAAATTCGCTTTTACCTGTTATACAAACTGAGTTGGAAGAAAATGTAGGTATTGAGATTAAACTGATAAATCAAAATTCTATAAGCATTTTTTGTGTTTATTTCCCCGGAGGAAATGGAGGAGCTGCAACAAAAACTGTCCTTAAAAATGACTTCATTAAATTGTTTAACTTTCCTTCTTTTCCACGATCTTCACGTCAAGAGCAATAACAACATTACTGGACAAAACACCAATCACCAGTCCAACAACAACAAGGACGTCCCCCATCGGAATCCCCTTCATCAGCGAAAGCCGACCTTTTCTCATATGAAGAGCTAACCTCTCTAATGTTCGAAATGGTCACCGAACTTGAAAAGTACAATACAAAAGCACAACAGTTTAAAGTAGTCGCTCAGCTTGCAAGTAAATATTTGTATAATAATGTTAAATAATACTCAATCCAACCTTAAGCTTTTATGTTGGAATGCGAGAGGCATTCGCAACAAGGGCATTGAGTTTTCTAATTTTCTCTCTAATCTGGATATTGATATCTGTCTCGTTTGTGAAACTGGTCTCCAAAGCAATATTCGTTTTCAGTGTAGTAACTATTCCTGTTATCGGTGCGATCGTAATAGTACAGGAGGTGGTGTTGCCATTTTTGTAAAAATAAATATTGTCCATTCAGCGTTGCCAATAGTTCATACTTTAGTACTAGAAAATATCGGAGTGGAAATTAATTTAAGTAACTCCACTAGTCTAAAACTTTTTTCTGTCTATTTTCCTGGAGGATCACGCAACGTAAATAGAATTGAATGCTTGAAAAACGACCTTAGAAAATGACTCAGCCATGAGAATATTGTCATAGGCGGCGATCTTAATTGCAGACATCGCAGCTGGGGGTGCTTGAGGGCTAATGTTTGGGGTAACACATTGTACAACTTATGTCTACGATATAACTTTACAATATTACACCCATCTAGCCCCACTTACATACCTGCATGCAGTAGGTATTCCCCATCGACACTAGACGTATTTCTTACCACCACTCCCAATTTATTTACTACTCCTGTTGTTCACAATGCGTTAAGCTCAGATCATCTTCCTGTTAGCTGTGACATCTTGTCTAGTCCTATTAGAAATAATGTGCAATACTTCGATTACAAAAATGCGAACTGGGATGAGTTCAGATATCATCTCACCTTCAACTTACGGAATTGTCCAAAAGCTATTTCACTTGTAAATAACAACCAACAGATTGACGATATCATTGCAAACTTTCAAAATAAAATATTACAGAGTATTGAAGCTTCTGTTCCCTTAAAATCAGCTCCTAAAAGAGCATTTTCGCTTCGTCGAGAATTATTAAACCTTATAAAGATTAGAAACCGTTACAGAAGACTATGGCAGAGAAACGCGAATCGCTTCTGAACCAGAAGAACAAAATTATAATTTTTAAGGTCGTCTTTCAAGCACTGATGACATATGGCTCACCTGTCTGGGGTAACTGCGCGAAAACGCACATTAAGAGACTCCAAATTGCACAAAACAAAATACTCAAAATCATGCTTAACGTACCAAGAGACTTCTCAACCCTTATACTGCATGAAAGAGCATATTTATTACTTTTTACTCTCGTCTGTGATATTTTGCCTTTTGTATACCTCTATACGCACATGTGCATACATATGGTTTATTTATTTATTTTTTTTTTTCCTTAAATGGAGGTTTTTCTTCATAGTTTTCCTCCAAATTACTTTAAAATTTAGCGTACTGCATTACTTACAAAACCATTGTATTTTCAGTAGTAAGGTTTTATGTAACCATATCTCTGTGCAAGCTTGAGCAAATTACACCACAAATGATAAGATACTGTGTAATATAAAAATATAATATATAAATACTATGTAAGATATATAAAATAAAAAAAAAAATAAAAATTGTTTAATCAAGGCAATAACCTACTTTTTGGTGGCGACCTAAATTGTAGGCACAGGGCTTGGGGCTGTCAAAGAGCAAAAGCTTGGGGAACTATTTTCCATGAGCTCTTTATTACTCCACCCTTTTCTGCCTTGTATCCACCCCAACTTATGTACCATCAAAGTCTTGTCATAGTCCGTCTACAATCGATATTTTCGTTACCAATGTTTCTAGCAGTAATATAACCCAACCTGTTTCAGTAAACGACCTCAGTTCCGACCACAATCCTCTCCTTTGTCAACTTCTATGGTCTGGGGAGAGGAAAACGGAGTATTTTCAAGACCTTACAAATGCCAATTGGACTCGTTTTAGAAGTGAAATCAATGCAAAATTCAGAAACTCACCAATGAATTTGGAAAATATTTCCAAAAAATATAAGAATTGGAACTCCAAACTTAAAATGCTCGAACAAAATGACAAGCCGTTTTGGAATATAGTCAAAGTTATTAGAAATAGGAGCAAGTTGTTGCCAGTTCTCAAATCTTCTTCTAACGTGTTCTTTACGGATTCTGAAAAAGCAAATGCTCTTGCACAATCATTTTCAAATAACCACATCGTGGCTAGTGGTCTAAGTGACCAAGGCACACGCGACACAGTGCAGAGCACTATTCAGAATTATTTCGAGAACAGCTCTCAGCAAATCCCTTCTGCTGTTTATGTGTCACAAGACGACATTGCATTTTTCGTCAACAACTCAAATGTTCGCAAAAAGGGAGGGCTTGATATGTGTTATTGAGAAACCGTGAATTCAATTTACAAGTAATTTTATTTTATTTTATTTAAAATAAGACAATTTTGTCCGATCGCATTCGATCCAATCGCAAAACAGGCCCAGACAAGAAAGAAGTTGTCCGTAGCCAGCTCAATTTCAGATTTTACAGGTTGGTGTTCGCCACTAGGTGGCGCTGGAGTCATTAACGGAGGGGCCGCTCAATGGTGCCAAATCTCGATCATTCTGCCCGGTCGAACCAGATGGTTCGAAAGACTCCACTAGTCTACACAATTTTTGAACTGGCCGCGAACATACACCATAGGCTGTTTTCAATGTTGCGTTGCGTATAAGTCCATCGCTGCCCGGGTGCACTTCTGTAATACGGGACAAACGCCAATGAGTTGGAGGTAAATTTTCGTGCCTGACCAATACTACGTCACCAACGCGTACGTTGTCCTCGCGTCGCTGCCATTTGCCACGAATTTGTAAGGTGTGTAAGTATTCATCACTCCACCGTTGCGAAAATCGCTGATGAACTTGTTGTAACCACTTCCAGAGCTTTAGGCGATTACTTGGGACTTCAGTGACGGTCTGTTCTGGAACTGCGATGATCGGGGCCCCAATGAGGAAATGTCCTGGGGTCAAAGCCAGTATGTCATCTGGGTCATCATGCACCGGCACAAGTGGACGCGAATTGAGACATGCCTCGATACGTACTGCTAGGGTTTGCAATTGGCTATACCAAAGAGTTTGGGATCCTACAAGCCGCATCAAATGACGTTTTGCCGACTTCACCGCCGCCTCCAATAATCCACCCTGGTGGGAAGCTCCGGGGGTCATGAAGTGCCAACTAGTTCCCATATTGGCCAATGCTTGCCGATTCAGTTCACTGCTCCAAGCTTCCAAGTCCTCCTTCAAGATGCGATTTGCTCCTACAAATGCAGTGGCGTTGTCGCTGTACAAGTCCCGACATGGTCCGCGTCGACTGATAAACCTTGTAAAAGCCGCAAGGAAGGCTTGAGGAGAAAGGTCGTCCACCACCTCCATATGAACAGCCTTTGTCACCATGCAAATGAAAATCGCTAGATACGTCTTGATGGTTGAGCGAGATCGTTTCGTTCCAACACGCAATAAGAAGGGGCCACAATAGTCAACGCCTGACGCCCTGAATGGACGGGAAGCTGTCACCCTTTTCCTTGGTAACGAAGCCATTTGCTGAACGAAGATAACACCCCGCTGACGTCGGCAAATCACACATCTGTGCAAGCAGGTTCAGTATCCCGTACCGATGGCGGAGAGTCTGTAGCATCAATTGCGCTCCCCCATGCAGCGTTGTTTCGTGTGCTTGTAGGATGAGAAGCCCACTTGTCATCCAAAAATGGATTGAGTGGAAGAAGGCGGCTGGAGTGTGATAAGCTGGAAGAATTCCGAAGTTTCTGGATATCATTGGGAAACTTTTACCTTGTTCCAAGCGAATTAAGGTCTCCAAGGCGTCATCTAGTTCTGCAGGAGCGATTACAAAACCATGTAAGAGATGTCTTCGTCGCGGTGTCCAACGTTTGATGCGAGCAACAGTTCGAAGAAGGCGAAGAAGGGAACTAAACCGCTCGCAAAGAGGAATTATTTGCCCGTCTCTCCTTCGTGTTGTGAGTTCTGGAACAACTCTCACCAGTAGGGCGCGTACGCTACGTCTCTCTTCATCATGCAGTGTTGAAAGTTCTGCTGCGTTGAGTGTGATGTCGTCTTCGGAGTTGAATGACTCATCCATCAACCACTCTGGACAACGAAGCCATAAACAATGTTTTAATAATGCCTCTGCCCCAATTCCTCGACTAGCACAATCAGCCGGATTTTGAGCTGATCTAATATGATGCCATCGGTCGGAAGATGTGAGTTCTTGAATGTGTCGAACCTTATTTGAGACGAATGGCTTTAGGGTTGTTGGATGTTTGCGAATCCAACAGAGTGTAATCTTCGAGTCCGACCACAGAAGATATTGTGTGCCCTGCAATCCCAAAGCGCTGCGGACGTGTTGAAGCATCATACGACAATAAGTGTGCTGCGCACAATTCCAGCCGAGGTATTGTTGCACCCTTCAATGGAGCCACCTTGGTTCGAGCTGTAAGAAGCGAAATATTAGCAGGTGCATCTTGACAAGTTGTCTTAGTGTAAATAAAGGCAGCATATGCCCGTGAACTCGCATCGCAAAAGCCGTGGATTGTTGTTACATCCTTATACGACATACCCAACCTCCAGGGCACACGAAAATTGTTGAGTGCGTGGAGACCGTTCCGGAATGAGTTCCATTCTTCAGCTAGATCGTTTGGTAGAGGGGTATCCCAAGTAACCCCCGCAGACCACAGAGTCTGGATGAATATTTTACCGGTGACAACGACTGGTGCGAGAAGTCCAGTAGGGTCAAACAATTGTGCAACTTCACTGAGGACCCTCCTCTTTGTAAAATGTTTGACCACTTGTTTAAGATCCACGTTGAAAAACAAATCGTCGTTGACTGGATCCCACCGTAATCCGAGCACAGAAGTTGTTGCAGGGTTAATAATGTGTTCATCTGAAACGGGTGCCTCGCCGTTGATGGCTTGAAGAACTTTTAGCTGGTTGGAATTCCATTTCCGAAGCTTGAAATGTCCAGCGGTAAGGATCTCGTCGACGTTAGTGGCCAGCAGCACCGCTTCCTGAATAGAGCCGCAACTAGTTAGAAAGTCGTCTACATAAAACGACCGTAAAATCCTGTCCCGCGCTGCTAAAGCCTGATTGCCATCAACCACTTCACCATGGTTAACGAGGGCACATTGATGTAATGCACGCACTGCATTGAAAGGGCTGCACGCCATGCCATACGTCACTGTATTTAGATTATATACCCTGATCTTTTCGTCGGGTGGCTCCCGCTACAAAACACGCTGGAACTTTCGATGATCTGGTGCCACTAAGATTTGACGGAACATCTTCTCGATGTCTGCGGTCAGAGCGACGGGGTAGCGACGAAATCGATAAATAATGTCTACCAAAGAATCCTGTATTGTTGGACCGACCAGTTGAACGTCATTTAGAGAGATTCCAGTACTCGTCCGAGCGGAAGCGTTGAATACTACCCGAAACTTTGTGGTCACCGCGTGATGGGGAATGTAGTATCCACTTACATGGTCATTCAGTTGGCCTGCATCTTCCATATGACCTAGTGTGCAATATTCACGCATAAATTCGACGTACCGCCTTCGCAAATCGTCATCACCAGTTAGTCGACGTTCGAGGTAATGGAACTGCCGCAATGCGTTTTGATAGGAGTGCCCAAGTCTTTTAACGTCGTCTCCAAATGGTATGTAGACGACATATCTGCCATCTGGGGTTCGATAGTGAGTCGATGAGAAGATGCGCTCACATTCGTCGTCTTGAGCCTCGTCTCGGGATTCTTCAAGTTGCCAAAAGTTCCGTAACAGCTTCTCTAAATGTTCATCACCTTCAGATACCTGGACACGGAGTGTACGTACAGAGTTCGCTGATGAAGATGTGGTCAAAGCTGGACCAAAAACAACCCATTCAAATCTCGTTTGTTGAGCGTGCGGTTCACCCTCCTTACCGCTTAAGATGCCACCTTGAACAACTAGACCCCACACATCAGATCCTATGAGTACATCGATGCCGCCAGGTGTACCAAAAGCTGGGTCAGCCAGTTGAAGACCTTTCAAATACTTCCACAGAGCCACATCGACCTGCACCGCTGGGGTTATCGACGTGATCGAGGAAACAACCAAAGCAGATATGCGCAGTAAAAATGCTGAGTGTATTGACTTAAGTTCCAATGAAACACTTCTCTTTGTACGAGTCTGCGTTAATGCACCAATTCCTTCAACCTCCAACTCACATTTGGTTCTGCGAAGATTCAAATAACGAGCCATCCGATTAGAAATTAAACTTACCTGCGACCCTGGATCGCAGAGGAGACGAACGAGGCGTTGTTCATTTCCATCACCATTTGCATATGCGCGCGCAGTAGCAAGCAGCACCGTACGATCTCCTCGAGTAAGGCATGTTATTACAGGGTCGGCTAGTCATGCAGTCGGTTGGGACAACTACCCATCTGCTGAAGTATCCTTGAATTGCAGATTCGACGATGCGGAGACTGTAGTTTGACCACTTGTTTCACGGCAAAATAGCGTATGGTGCTTCCGACCACATTGTCGACATCCACCTGATGGGCACTGCTTTGAGTTGTGTCCAGTTTTGAGGCAGTTAAAGCACAAACCACAATTCTTTAATGCCTCAAAGCGCTGTTCCGCTTTCCTATTGATAATGGATTGGCACCGTGTCACCCTGTGAGGCCCTTGACAATAGCAGCACCGTGGTCTATCCGTTGTGACCAAACAGGATTTCACATTTGGATTTCGATGCTGAGGCTTACCTGCAGATGTTTCTGGGCGTTGTGCAACTCGGAAAACTTCAGTGGAGAGACTATGGGCCCTCCTTTCCAAGAATTCAAGCAGTTGCTTTACAGTGGGAATTTGGTTGGGATCCGAACCCATGCACAATTCTCGCTTCGTGTTGTTCGGTAGCTTTGACACAATGACTGGAACCACAATTGCATACCATTGATCCACTGGAAGCTGCATAACCTTCAAAGCGCGAAGCGATTCTTGCACCGCATATAAACCACCTACCAATGGCACATCCTTGGCACAAACTGCTTGCCGAAGCTTGCTAAGTTTATATGCTTCTGGGAAATTAGCATTATGTACCAGTGTCTCAATCATATCCTTGAATGCCAGCCAGTTGGAGTATGATCCGTCGAAAGATGGAATTGTGACAGGGTCCAATCGTATATCGAAATTAGACGATTCACTGGCGATCGTATCAACTGACTTTGAAGGTTCGGACGACTTCAAACACTTCACCGCAGCTAAATTTCGATTTAACAGTATACACGATTCATTGTAAAGTGTTTCCACTTGCTCCCATAGTCGGTCAAGTTCAGGCAATTCTCGTGATTTCGCACAAACCGATTATAATGTGAGGAAAGTGAGTTTAACTCTTGGTTCAACTGGGCACAGTCACATGCGTTGAGGTTAGCACCGTGTACACGCTCATGGATTCTTTTGATGACAGTGACCGCCGACATTCTCAAATTCAACTCCGCCATGATCACGTTTTCTGTAAAATTAGTAGAATTTACTAGAAGTTACGACCGAATTTAACCTCACGAAATTGATGTTGCCAAAAATGCGAGATCCTCTAGCATAAAGGCCTATTTCCTCACAGGAGGCACCAAAAATGTTATTGAGAAATCGTGAATTCAATTTACAAGTAATTTTATTTTATTTTATTTAAAATAAGACAATTTCGTCCGATCGCATTCGATCCAATCGCAAAAAGCCCAGAAAAGAAAGGAGTTGTCAGCTCAATTTCAGATTTTACAGGTTGGTGTTCGCCACTATGTGGCGCTGGAGTCATTAACGGTGGGGCCGCACAATGGTGCCAAGTCTCGATCAATCTAATTAGAAACAACTATATCAAGCAGCTGCCCAAAAGTGGAATAAAGTTTTTAACATTTATTATAAATGCGTATCTCAAAATGGAATATTTTCCTGACTCCTGGAAATTAGCCAAAGTTATTCCTATACCAAAAGGAGGCAAGCCTCCTGAAAAGCCTGAAAGCTACAGGCCAATAAGTTTGCTAAGTAACCTTAGCAAACTTTTTGAGAAAGTTCTTAAGGAAGTGATTTTAAAACATATTTCTGAAAACAATATATTCCCCAATGAACAATTTGGATTTAGGGCACACCACAGCTCCACCCATCAAGTATTAAGAATCTGCAATCACATAAAGTCAAACCGTGCTATAGGCAAATCAACTGGGATGGTTCTACTTGACATAGAGAAAGCATTTGATACTGTCTGGCACGACGGACTTTTGTATAAATTGATACACCTCCGGTTTCCTCCTTATATATGTAAAATTGTCCAAAGTTTCTTATCTCGTCGTCGTTTCGTAGTCCAAGTGAACAGTGGTGTTTCTGACCTAATTTTTTTCAATTCTGGTGTTCTACAGGGTTCAGTTCTAGCTCCAATTTTATATAATATTTATGTATCAGAATTCCCAAAATTGCCAAGTTGTCACAATGCGATTTTTGCAGATGATACCGCCATATTTTCTTCACACGAATTAGCTCTCAATATTGCGAGCAATCTCTCAAATGTGATCAAAATTGCGGAAAAATATTTCAGCAAATGGAACATCAAGTTGAATGAGGAAAAGACGCAGGCTATCTTTTTTACACGAAAAAGAAAGCTCTGCTTTGTTCCTGCAAGGCAATTGCAGTTAAATGGATTGTCTATAAATTGGGAAAACTCCGTACGTTACTTGGGTATTAATTTAGATACGAAACTAACTTGTAATGATCACATTAGTAAAACAATTAAAAAGTAAAGCAACAAAAATGTTATATAAATAGGAAATCGTTACTTTCACTTGAAAATAAAATGATTATTTATAAGGTGATTTTTCAAGCCATTATGCTATATGGATGTCAAGTATGGAGTAACAATGCGAAATGTCACATAAAAAGATTGCAAGTATCTCAAAATAAACTTCTTAAAATGATGTTAAACTTGCCCTGGCATCACTCACCTAAAGACATACACAAAAGAGCGAATGTTGAATTGATTTCTGGATACAGAAACTGAAATTAAAATTCCAAGAACGCTGTAGTTTTGTTGAAAACCCGCTTATTAATATTCTAAGTGATACTTAATCTCTATTGTTTATTCAATGTTACTGTGTTATATTTATTTATTTGCTTATTTACTTATTTCTTTATTCATTTATTTATTTATGTATTTATTTATATATTTATTTATTTTCTTTATTTATTTCTTTATTTACTTATTTATTTATTTATTTATTTACTATTTAATTTACTTTTTACATAACTTGTTTCTTTACTAAAATTGCATTGTTCACTTATTTATAAGTGAGTATTTATAAGTGTTATTTATAAGTTTTTGTTTTCTTTTTTTTCACATTGGAGGTTTTTTTTTCGTATTTTCCTCCAAAGTATAACCATATTATTTTGAAAAATATAATTTTGCATAATTATATGTAAAATATTATAGAAGAAAGATATTATAATATCATATCTCTAATCTGTAAAATGTGCGGTAACAATACTTATGTCATCAATATTATGCGAAATAAAAGATCTATCTATCTATCTATCTATAGATATTGCTCTGACGAAAGCCAGAAAAGCCTTTGCTGCGGCAAGAAGGTTGTTTTTCAGCAGGCAACTTGATACCAGAGTGAAGGTAATCTGCTACATGGCCCTAGTACGGCCCATTTTGGTGTACGGTTGTCAATTGTGGTTCAACGTGAGTCCTTCCCAGATGGAAAAGATGAGGGTGTTCGAGAGGCAGTGTCTTAGGAGCTGTCTCCATCTGTATCGCACACCCGAGTCTGAGTACAAGAAGTACTATCCTAACGAAGTCCTGTACAACGTGGCAAGCGTAAATAGGGTAGATAATTTTATCATTAAACTGATCAGAAGGCACACTGCACGAGCTATGTCCTCTTCCAACAGTCTGATCTTTGGGGCTTACTACCCCAATAGTATGTACCATGAAAGGGTGCGCCTTAACGGCTTTATTCCTCCCGAAGCATTCCTCTATTTAGACACAATTGGCCTTATACAGGATCCACAAGGATGTCCTATCATCTTCGGATGTCGTTCGCACCCACGAGGGTCTCCTCCGGTTCAGTAGAGCGATCCCCGCTCGAGATAGGAAAGAGTCTGCCAAAGAACGGCAATTTTACTGGTGGTTACACCAAAACCAGCCTCCGCCACCGCTAGCTTTTCCACAGGATCAAGTAGCTGACCATAGTGGCCAGCTTACATAGTTTTTAAGGTAGATGTAAGAAAAAAAAAATTATAATATATATAAAAAAATATAAGTCAAAAAAAAAAATCAAAAAAAAATAATAAAACAAAAATCCAAAAAAAGATATATATATGAAACAAAAAAAGGTGCATCACGGCGTATAAATTATATATGTTTGGCATATACACAACATATACGCCCTGGTGCACGTGTCCGTACTGTTACGCACATAGTTAAGATAGTATTAAGTTTTATTTTAGGGTAAGTTAGTATAAGGTAGGTTAAGTAGTTAGGTTTAGTTTTTTATAAGTTTTCTTGGCAAAGGAATAAATAAATAAAAGATTGTCACTAAAGACTAAAAAAAAAAACGCAGATTAAGCCGTAAGGCACATTTATAACATGGATTAGATTAGCTTAGAGTACCCGCATAGGGTCAGTAGGTTAGTAATAAGAACAAGTGTAATTCTTAAGATAGTTAAGCAAGTTTTGAGTAATTTTGTCTAGCAAGTAAGAAATATAGAACGAATAAAATAAGATTGCGTTAAAAAAAAAAAAAAGTGTGCACACCCGTGGTGTCGGAGACCCCGGTTCAAATTCCGGAGGTAAACAGTGACAGAGACACATATATATATATTCAATCTTTTTTCTTTTTCCTTTTAATTAAGAAGATAAAAGAGTGAAGTAAGGAGAATGAGGCCGAGAGGGCGAACTGGGGGCAGAGGTGGACCAGCGCATAGCACATCAGGCCTCAGCGCTGTCCAACCAGAAAATGAGGCTGGCTTTTCGACCGATGCCAGCTCATCACGCCACTCAATCGATGGCGAGAACGAAAGAGGGAAGAGGAGGAGGCTCCTTCACCCTGCACCCAACCTGGTCCAAAATTACCAAGCAAATTGTATTAACTTAGAACATTTGAAATTAGGGCATTAACACCATATTTCTAATATTAGTAATGCATGCAATTTAAATCTTGAAATAAATAGTAAGATAGTGAGCATGGAAGTAGATACCGGAGCCTCTGTTTCAGTTATGAGCAGTTTTGATTTTCATAAATTATTTTCCCACTGCAATCTAAGACTGATTGAAAAGAAATTATGCTTGATCACAGGTGACAATGTGTTTTGAAGGTGTTTGTGATGTGCATGTTAGGAATTTGCATGAAAATAAGTATTTCTCTTTAGAACTACTCGTGGTTAAATCGAAACGCCATTACTTGGAAGAACGTGGTTGGATATTCTCGTGCCCAATTGGCGGGAACGTCTTAGTAGGATAAACAACATTAAAGATATATTTCAGAAATAAATATAGTTCAGTGTTTTCAAATTTTGATTGTGCTATAAAAGATTTGGAAGTGGATGTTATTTTAAGGAATAATGCCACACCCCTATTTTGTAAGCCCTACGTTATGCCGTTTAGCTTACGCGAAGCAGTAGAAAAAGAAGTAGAGAGCCTTGTGTCAGAGGGTATTTTAAAGCCAGTGCGGCATAGTAGGTGGGCATCACCCATCGTTGTTGTGCCAAAAAAGGACAATAAATTGCGTATCTGCATAGATTGTAAAGTTTTGGTGAATAAACTTGTGCAGACTGAGCATTACCCGCCTCCAAAAATCGATGAGATTTTCGCAAGTCTTAGTAATTGTGCGTATTTTTGTGTACTTGACTTGTTACACACTTGCTGATATGCACCTGATATCAGCAAGTGAAAATTTCGGAAAAGTCTCAGGAATATCTTACTATTACTACTAATACGCATAAGGGACTATATCGCTATACTAGACTTCCTTTTGGTTTGAGCTCAGCTCCTTCGCTTTTTCAATCTTATAGACCAAATTTTACATGGAATACCAAAAGTTTTTGGGTATATAGATGATATCCTTATAGGAGGTGAAGATTTGAAGGATTGTGAGAAGAATCTGACTGAAGTTTTAACTAGACTTGCTGCATATCATGTTCGAGTAAATGCAGAAAAATGTATGTTTTTTTAAGAGAAAGTTCAATATCTAGGTCACGAACTATGCATTAAGCCAACAAAAGATAAACTGGATGCAATTAGGTGTGCGCCTGTACCTCATGACGTTACGAGTTTGAAGTCTTATTTAGGATAATTAAATTTTTATGGAAAGTTCATGCCTTCTCTTTCAACGGAATTAAAACCGCTTTACGATTTGTTGCGATAAAATTCAAAAGTTGCTTGGACCAATGAGTGTCAGTTATCGTTTGAAAGAAGTAAGGAATTACTTATTAGAAATCAAATGTTGGTAAATTTTGATGCAAAAAAGCCAATTATTGTTTCATGTGACGCTAGTCCATACGGTGTAGGGGCCGTACTGTCACGTTTGATAGACGGTGAGGAACGGCCAGTACTTTTTGCATCATCTACACTTAGTGACGCGGAAAGGAAATATTCCCAGCTCCACCACGAAGCATTAGCCATTGTTTATGCTGTTAGAAAATTTCACAGATATTTATATGGCAATAAATTCATTTTAGTCAGCGATCATAAGCCTTTGCGAGAAATTTTTGGACAAAATAAACAAACGCCTGCAGTAGCAGCCGCGCGGTTACAAAGATGGGCAATTTTTCTGGGGCAGTATTCGTACGAAATTAAGTACAAGAAGGGATCAGAGCTTGGATATGCTGATGCTCTTTCACGATTACCGTCTGTAGAGCCTACAGGTGAAGAATCTGACAAGATTTTCTGTTTAAACGTCCACGGTTGTCTGTCTGATTTACCCATTAAGTTTACGGAAATAGTTAGTGAAATTAAAAGTGATTCAAATTTAATGATAATCATGCAGTATGTAATGGAAGGCTGGCCAAACAAAAAGTATCCTGATGAAATAAGGTTGTACTTTAAACAGCGAAATTCGTTGTCATGCGAAGATGGTGCCTTATCTTACGGCTCAAGAAAAGTTGTTCCTTGTACTCTGAGGAGAAATTACTGGAATCGGACATCCTGGAATCGTTCGATCGAAAATTCTTGCACGTAGTCATCTGTGGTGGCCAAGATTAAATCAGGATATAGAAGAATTTAGTAGGTCCTGTTCAGTATGTGAATTAACTCAAAGACATGTATCTGATAAAGGTAAAACTGATTGGCCAAAAACATTTTATCCATATGAAAGAGTGCATATTGATTTTTTTAAGTAAGACAGTACAGATTTTTTGATTTTAGTAGACCATTACTCGAAATGGATAGATGCGGCAATTATGAAAAATACTAACGCAGACTCTATTATACAACAATTATCTAGCTGGTTTTCCATTTACGGATTGCCAAAAGAGTTGGTCTCCGATAACGGTCCGCCATTCTGCTCCGGTTTGTTTTTGAAGTTTTTTGAAGCTAATGGTATTAATGCTTTGAAAAGTCCACCGTACCACCCTGAATCCAATGGGCTCGCGAAGAGAGGCGTCCAAACTATAAAAACAGTTTTAAAAAAATTTTGCGCAGAAAAACCATGAACGAAAAAGGATTTTCGGAGAATTCTTAATTCAGTCTTGTTTTATTATAGAAATACACCTAAAACTTCAACATACAAAACGCCTGCTGATTTGTTATTTTCGTATAAGCCGAGAACAATTTTATATTTAATCAAACCGGAGTATGAAATAAATCAAAAACAAAAAAGGAAAGTGTTCAAATAGATAAAAATGCAATGAAGTCAGAGATAAGTAATAAAATTAAAGAATATAAAGAAAATGGAATTGTACTATATAAATGTGAATATAAAAATTATTTAAAATGGAAACCAGTGAAGATTATAAGAAAATTAAGTTTGGTAAGATACTTGATTGAAAAAGAAGGAATACCAATTCAAGTTCATGTAAATCAAATTAGGAAATCATTTTCAAATTTCAGACATTATCTAAATCATCCAAATAAAAATCTGTATCTTGATACAAAAACAAATAAAAACAATATTTTTTTTCCAATAGCCACTAGATTACGATCTAAGGTTAACCAAGATGTTGTATAAAACAAAGAAAATGTATATATATAGTGGATTACCTGAATTACTATTTTTTTATCATTATCATTTCTTCTGAATTCTAAAATATGTCCACACATTCCCTAACTAAAGCTACTTATTAATGTTTGTCATATTACATTTACTGAAATATTTTCTAAGAGACGAATTAAAGATAACTTATATTAATACTTTAGAAGTAAGTTACGAATTCGATTTGTTTTTCTTTTAATTAAGGAAGGAGTTGATATGTACTACTCTTTATAAAGTATAACATGTAATGTGATATGCATACACCATTGACTCACTTTATTAGCTGTAAGTTTCGGAGCTACTGTGCTTGATATTGGAATTTGACAAGACAATGAGGTGTCAGATGGTGGCGAGATCGGTCATGAATTAAAAACCTAAAAATTTCCACACACGTGTTTTTTTTTTACAAGAATACTTTATTTGGTAAAACATATTACAAAATAGTATATACGCTAGTAATGTATGACACCCGCAGGCAGTTGCAACAACACCAACATCAGATACCACGGCGGGTAATATGCCAGCAACGTCGACAGCAGCAGTTCCGCCTTCAGCAATAGCGGCTGCAATAGCCGACTCGGTTATATACGACTCGGCAGAAGGAGAGGGGAGATATATGGGCCTGAGGAACAGGTACCAGGTCTTCTCCGCCAACGAAGAGGATGAAGAACTGGAAGCTGAGCAGAGTCTCTCACGAATTGAGAGCCGCCAGCTCTAGCTCACCGAGAGGGACGCTCAATTGAGCAACAGGAGGTCGAGCTGGCCGCCGTGGTACAAATAATGAGGGAGAAGCTGGCCGCGTAGAAAGCGGTTCAGGCGGTTGCACGGCTGCGACAACAAGCCGCGCAGTCTCAAAAACAGCTGGAAATCCAATGCCAGAAACAGCAACAACAAGAACCAACAGAGAAACTGCAGGCGCTGCTAAAAGGCACCCAGCAGCCGCCAAAAAAAACGCAGGGTCAACAGCAGCAGCAGAAGCAGCAGCAGAAACATCAGCAACAACAACAGCAGCAGCAGGCGAAGAAGCAGCAACAGCAGACACATCCAACAAGAGTGAGATGCCCACCGATAAACATCTTCGGTGCGGAGACCAAGGATCTCCAAAATCTATGTAAGTGGGCTGTTGTACACTTAGATAAATTAGATCTCCCATACGAGATTAAATATAGGATGCCCCTCAGGCACACCGTGTATTGCCCCTATATGGCAGTGCACGAATTATTTAGGCAGGCGTTGCAGAAGGCGGGGAATGAGTACTACACGTACACCCCGAAAGGAGAAAAACTCCAGACTCTGCTTATTAAGAGCGTAGATCCTTCAACTCCTAATCTCGCTTTGCTGCGCCAGGCGCAGACCGACGATCTCCGCATAGTAGGAGTTAAGCCGTTCGTCACTGCGGTGGCACGAAGGGAGAATAGGCGTTCACCTATGTTCCTGGTTCAGATAACGCCCACTAGCAACGGAGAGCTCCTCAAGAGAGTTAAACACTTGGGGAGTGTTGCCATTAAGTGGGACACATTAAAAAAAAGGTAAGCACACGATGCAGTGTGCTAGATGCCAGAGGTTCGGGCATGCCGCGGCGAACTGCAAGATGGAGTTCCGCTGCGTGAAATGCGTTGAAAACCACAGTAGTGGAGAATATTCTCTAGGAATGGACAAAGTCGAAGACAGGAGTACCCTCAAATGTGCAATATGTAGGACAAACGGGCACCCCGCTAGTTATAGGGGAATCCTGATGTGATAAAGGTTAGCGAAACGAAGCTCAACCAAAAGCACACCCTCAGGTATAATAAGTACAATATTACTCGGAGAGACTGCACCCATCATGGTCGCGGAGTCGCTCTTTAAATTAAGAGATCTATTAATCATAAGATCATGTATAGCAATGAAGCGCGTATTTTTCGTTTGCTAGAGACGTGTATCGCACGCATTCCGCTCCTGTCTCCGACTGAGCTCGGAAGATACTTATTATATAATTGCAGGAGATTTCAACTCCAGGCATCAAGACTGGGGATGCAATATGAATTGCGCACGGGGGATCGCCTTATACAACTGGTTGATTGGGCATGATGATTTGAGGGCTGATCTGCTTGCAACCGAAATACCATCATTTCCCAGAAGCGGGAATTATCTGGATCTACTATTGATTGACAGACGACCGACAATACAGGATGTAGATACAAGCACACGGAATTGCTTAACCACGATTGAGTACGATGGTATATGGTTATTCAACTCCCGAACGAGGTGGCTGATCTGGGGGAATATGTCCAGCGAAATCCTTATAATTGCAATAAGGCTCGTTGGCCACGTTTCTCGAGGGCTTTAGCCAGGGAACTCCGGTAGAGTGCAATAAGTCCGCCAACGAACAGAAACCTAACGAACGAGGAGGTCGATAGGTACCTCAAACAAATGGACGATGCCATAGTGCGTACAATGGCCAGAACAATACCGAAGGTAGTGCCGACCGATGACTGCGATGTCTACCGGAATGCCACCATCGACGCACTTCACGTGCAGAAAAGTAGACTGTTGCCAAGACTCAAACTCTTGCACAGACAGTTTACAGACCCGAGAAGTCCGGAAGTTAGATCCCTGAAGTCAGAGATCAAAAACCTCCAACAGCTAATAAAAATAAGTTATAATCTTGCATAAGCTTGCATTGGGGCAATAAAATCCGGGCTGTACGATCCAGCAACCCGGGTATGTTCCCCGAGTAAATAAATTATTCAGAAGGAAAGATCAAAATGACATTCCGATCGTCCGACTTCCGAGAACAAACGACAACGCACAGCTACAGACATCAGTTGATATAGATCCAGATGAGTCCGTGCTAGGCATTTGAAAAGATTGTCATTCGTGCTCTGCAGACATATGTCGAAGACAATAATATTCTACCGGACAAGCAATTTGGATTTAGGGCAGAGCATACGACAGTGCGTGCTGCTGCAAAGTTGGTTTCCGACATACAATGGAATATGAATAAAAAACAGTGTACGGGTGCCTGTCTGTTCGATTTGGAAAAGTCATTTGATACCGTCTGGTTAGCAGGCCTTTTCCTTAAGTTGGTCAGACTTAGGCTAAATAAACCATTGCTATACATGATTTATGATATGATAACAGGTAGGAAGTTCGTAGTGAAATGTCGCGGCGTAACGTCAAGTAGAGTGTTTAGTATAAAAAACCGTCTACAACAGCTGTAGGATCCCCATTATTGTTTTCTATATTTACTGCAGACCTTCTATGGTCTATGCCGCACCTTATCGCGTATACCGATGACCTAGTGACTTACAGATCAGCACCAAAGTAGTAAACACCCTGTTGCAACGGGATGCAAATAAAATAACTGGATTTTGTAATGACTGGAAGTTGCTTATCAACTTCCTAAAATGTGAAACTGTTCTTTTCCGTGCCCCGGTGCACAGGGCTTCAAGTGATACGCGTACGAACTGGAAAGAGTTCTGCATTATTGCATTATTATATTTATTAGGGCAAGCCGCTTATCGTGAAAAGTGTAGTCAGATATCTCGGCATTTGGTTGGATCATTTTCTGTATTTTAACAAACATATAGAGAAGGCTTTGACCAATGCTAGAAAAGCCTTTGCTGTGGCAAGAAAGCTGTTTTACGGTAGCCAACTTCATATCCCTCATAAGTATCACATCATTGTATATGGTTGTCCCCTCTGGTTCAACGTGAGCCCTTCCCAGATGGAAAAGATGAGGGTGTTCGAGAGACGGTGTCTTATTACCGGTCTCCGGTTGTATCGGACACCTGAATCCGAGTACAAGAAGTACTATCGCAACGAAGTACAACAGGGTTACGTGAAAAAAGACATTTTTATAATTTCACCAACGGTGTATGATGTCTACCAACAGTCTGATCTTCGGGGCTTATTACCCGAACTTTATGTATCATGAGAGGGCGCGCTACACCGGCTTTATTCCACCTGAGGCTTTCCTCTATTTAGATTCGTTAAATCTGATTCAGGACATGAGTGGATGTCCTATAATCTTCCACGCTGTACGCCGAACAGTTGACAGGCGACTTCACTATGAATCGAATATCGCTCGCGAACACGAGGATCTCCTCCGGTTCAGTAGAGCGATCCCTGCTCGAGATAGGAAAGAGTCTGCCAAAGAACGGCAATTTTACTGGTGGTTACACCAAAACCAGCCTCCGCCACCGCTAGCTTTTCCACAGGATCAAGTAGCTGACCATAGTGGCCTGCTTACATAGTTTTTAAGGTAAGAAAAAAAATTATAAAACAAAAATAAAATCCAAAAAAAAAAAATACAAAACAAAAAATCCAAAACAATAATAAAAAAAAAAAACAATATATGAAATAAAAACAAAAAAAAAGGTGCATCACGGCGTATAAATTCTATATGTTAGGCATATACACAACATATACGCCCTGGTGAACGTGTCCGTACTGTTACGGACATAGTTAAGATAGTATTAAGTTTTATGTTAGGGTAAGTTAGTACAAGGTAGTGTAAGTTGTTAAGCTTAGCCAAGTTTTTTAAAAGTTTTCTTGGCATAGAAAAAAGTAATAACAGATTGTCATAAAGACTAAAGAAAAAACGCAGATTAAGCCGAAAGGCACAGTTATAACATAGATTAGATTAGCTTAGAGTAACGGCATAGGGTCAGTAGGTTAGTATTAAGAACATTGTAAATTCATAAGTTAGTTAAGCTAGATTTGAGTAATTTTGTCTAGCAAGTAAGTAACATATTTTAAAATAAATAAAATTACATGAAAAAAAAAGTGTGCACACCCCTGGTGTGGGAGACTCCGGTTCAAATACCGGAGGTAAACAGTGACACAGACACATAATTGAATCTTTTTTTTTTTCTAATTAAGAATATAAGAGTGTGAAATGAGGAGAATGAGGCCGAGAGGGCGGCCTGAGGCCAGAGGTGGACCGGCGCATGGCACATTAGGCATCACCAGATCAACAACATCAACCAGAAGATGAGGCTGGCTTCTCGACCGATGCCAGCTCATCACGCCACTTAATAGATGGCGCGAACGAGAGTGGGAAGAGGAGGAGGCCCCTTCACTATACACCCAACCTGGTCCAGGGGTCGAAGGCAAAAAAGACCACGCCGTCGACCGTGACGTCACCAACGAAATCGGCTAGTAACTGCTTGTCCGGTAGAATATTATTGTCTTCGACATATGTCTGCAGAGCACGAATGACATTCTTTTCAAATGCCTTGCTGATGCAATCAAGTTGACTTATAAACCGAAGATCTGACGGAATGCTTTTGTCTTTATCCTATTTAGGGATTTGTTGCACTACAGCTGTCTTCCAAAGTGCCGGGTAATGTGCATTACTAAGCGCATTGTTAAACAGTGTAGTGTAAATTTCCACTGCAGCCGGAGGGAGATGGTTGAGCACGATGTTCCGGATACCATCTATCCTAGCCGATTTTTGTTCTTAATGGATTTAAAAACCCCCTGGAGACCTTCTTGTGTGCTCACTATGTAATTTACATCGTTGGCGATGGCATTATTTGCCGTATGTACGTAATCGAATCTGGGCTCTGTTCTCTAGATCGCGATTTGGTCGACTGACCTCGTTGACCTTATACACATTCTCGAAAACAGCCTTCTCTTGGGGATCTTCGACCACGAAGAATTCGTCATCTAGCACGGACTCATCTGGATCTATATCAACTGATGTCAGTAGCTGTGCGTTGTCGTTTGTTCTCGGAACTCGGACGATCGGAATGTCATTTTGATCTTTCCTTCTGAATAATTTATTTACTCGGGGAACATACCCGTGTTGCTGGATCGTACAGCCCGGATTTTATTGCCCCAATGCAAGCTTATGCAAGATTATAATTTATTTTTATTAGCTGTTGGAGGTTTTTGATATCTGACTTCAGGGATCTAACTTCCGGACTTCTCGGGTCTGTAAACTGTCTGTGCAAGAGTTTGAGTCTTGGCAACAGTCTACTTTTCTGCACGTGAAGTGCGTCGATGGTGGCATTCCGGTAGACATCGCAGTCATCGGTCGGCACTACCTTCGGTATTGTTCTGGCCATTGTACGCACTATGGCATCGTCCATTTGTTTGAGGTACCTATCGACCTCCTCGTTCGTTAGGTTTCTGTTCGTTGGCGGATTTATTGCACTCTACCGGAGTTCCCTGGCTAAAGCCCTCGAGAAACGTGGCCAACGAGCCTTATTGCAATTATAAGGATTTCGCTGGACATATTCCCCCAGATCAGCCACCTCGTTCGGGAGTTGAATAACCATATACCATCGTACTCAATCGTGGTTAAGCAATTCCTTGTGCTTGTATCTACATCCTGTATTGTCATTCGTCTGTCAATCAATAGTAGATCCAGATAATTCCCGCTTCTGGGAAATGATGGTATTTCGGTTGCAAGCAGATCAGCCCTCAACTCATCATGCCCAATCAACCAGTTGTATAAGGCGATCCCCCGTGCGCAATTCCTATTGCATCCCCAGTCTTGATGCCTGGAGTTGAAATCTCCTGCAATTATATAATAAATATCTTCCGAGCTCAGTCGGAGACAGGAGCGGAATGCGTGCGATACACGTCTCTAGCAAACGAAAAATACGCGCTTCATTGCTATACATGATCTTATGATTAATAGATCTCTTAATTTAAAGAGCGACTCCGCGACCATGATGGGTGCAGTCTCTCCGAGTAATATTGTACTTATTATACCTGAGGGTGTGCTTTTGGCTGAGCTTCGTTTCGCTAACCTTTATCACATCAGGATTCCCCTATAACTAGCGGGGTGCCCGTTTGTCCTACATATTGCACATTTGAGGGTACTCCTGTCTTCGATTATGTCCATTCCTAGAGGATATTCTCCACTACTGTGGTTTTCAACGCATTTCACGCAGCGGAACTCCATCTTGCAGATCGCCGCGGCATGCCCGAACCTCTGGCATCTAGCACACTGCATCGTCTGCTTACCTTTTTTTTAATGTGTCCCACTTAATGGCAACACTCCCCAAGTGTTTAACTCTCTTGAGGAGCTCTCCGTTGCTAGTGGGCGTTATCTGAACAAGGGACATAGGTGAACGCCTTTTCTCCCTTCGTGCCACCGCAGTGACGAACGGCTTAACTCCTACTATGCGGAGATCGTCGCTCTGCGCTTGGCGCAGCAACGCGAGATTAGGAGTAGAAGGATCTACGCTCTTAATAAGCAGAGTCTGGAGTTTTTCTCCTTTCGGGGTGTACGTGTAGTACTCATTCCCCGCCTTCTGCAACGCCTGCCTAAATAATTCGTGCACTGCCATATAGGGGCAATACACGGTGTGCCTGAGGGGCATCCTATATTTAATCTCGTATGGGAGATCTAATTTATCTAAGTGTACAACAGCCCACTTACATAGATTTTGGAGATCCTTGGTCTCCGCACCGAAGATGTTTATCGGTGGGCATCTCACTCTTGTTGGATGTGTCTGCTGTTGCTGCTTCTTCGCCTGCTGCTGCTGTTGTTGTTGCTGATGTTTCTGCTGCTGCTTCTGCTGCTGCTGTTGACCCTGCGTTTTTTTTGGCGGCTGCTGGGTGCCTTTTAGCAGCGCCTGCAGTTTCTCTGTTGGTTCTTGTTGTTGCTGTTGCTGGCATTGGATTTCCAGCTGTTTTTGAGACTGCGCGGCATAGTACATATCAACTCCTTCCTTAATTAAAAGAAAAACAAATCGAATTCGTAACTTACTTCTAAAGTATTAATATAAGTTATCTTTAATTCGTCTCTTAGAAAATATTTCAGTAAATGTAATATGACAAACATTAATAAGTAGCTTTAGTTAGGGTATGTGTGTACATATTTTAGAATTCAGAAGAAATGATAATGATAAAAAAATAGTAATTCAGGTAATCCACTATATATATACATTTTCTTTGTTTTATACAACATCTTGGTTAACCTTAGATCGTAATCTAGTGGCTATTGGAAAAAAAATATTGTTTTTATTTGTTTTTGTATCAAGATACAGATTTTTATTTGGATGATTTAGATAATGTCTGAAATTTGAAAATGATTTCCTAATTTGATTTACATGAACTTGAATTGGTATTCCTTCTTTTTCAATCAAGTATCTTACCAAACTTAATTTTCTTATAATCTTCACTGGTTTCCATTTTAAATAATTTTTATATTCACATTTATATAGTACAATTCCATTTTCTTTATATTCTTTAATTTTATTACTTATCTCTGACTTCATTGCATTTTTATCTATTTGAACACTTTCCTTTTTTGTTTTTGATTTATTTCATACTCCGGTTTGATTAAATATAAAATTGTTCTCGGCTTATACGAAAATAACAAATCAGCAGGCGTTTTGTATGTTGAAGTTTTAGGTGTATTTCTATAAAAAACAAGACTGAATTAAGAATTCTCCGAAAATCCTTTTTCGTTCATGGTTTTTCTGCGCAAAATTTTTTTAAAACTGTTTTTATAGTTTGGACGCCTCTCTCCGCGAGCCCATTGGATTCAGGGTGGTACGGTGGACTTTTCAAAGCATTAATACCATTAGCTTCAAAAAACTTCAAAAACAAACCGGAGCAGAATGGCGGACCGTTATCGGAGACCAACTCTTTTGGCAATGCGTAAATGGAAAACCAGCTAGATAATTGTTGTATAATAGAGTCTGCGTTAGTATTTTTCATAATTGCCGCATCTATCCATTTCGAGTAATGGTCTACTAAAATCAAAAAATCTGTACTGTCTTACTTAAAAAAATCAATATGCACTCTTTCATATGGATAAAATGTTTTTGGCCAATCAGTTTTACCTTTATCAGATACATGTCTTTGAGTTAATTCACATACTGAACAGGACCTACTAAATTCTTCTATATCCTGATTTAATCTTGGCCACCACAGATGACTACGTGCAAGAATTTTCGATCGAACGATTCCAGGATGTCCGATTCCAGTAATTTCTCCTCAGAGTACAAAGAACAACTTTTCTTGAGCCGTAAGATAAGGCACCATCTTCGCATGACAACGAATTTCGCTGTTTAAAGTACAACCTTATTTCATCAGGATACTTTTTGTTTGGCCAGCCTTCCATTACATACTGCATGATTATCATTAAATTTGAATCACTTTTAATTTCACTAACTATTTCCGTAAACTTAATGGGTAAATCAGACAGACAACCGTGGACGTTTAAACAGAAAATCTTGTCAGATTCTTCACCTGTAGGCTCTACAGACGGTAATCGTGAAAGAGCATCAGCATATCCAAGCTCTGATCCCTTCTTGTACTTAATTTCGTACGAATACTGCCCCAGAAAAATTGCCCATCTTTGTAACCGCGCGGCTGCTACTGCAGGCGTTTGTTTATTTTGTCCAAAAATTTCTCGCAAAGGCTTATGATCGCTGACTAAAATGAATTTATTGCCATATAAATATCTGTGAAATTTTCTAACAGCATAAACAATGGCTAATGCTTCGTGGTGGAGCTGGGAATATTTCCTTTCCGCGTCACTAAGTGTAGATGATGCAAAAAGTACTGGCCGTTCCTCACCGTCTATCAAACGTGACAGTACGGCCCCTACACCGTATGGACTAGCGTCACATGAAATAATAATTGGCTATGATGTCTACCAACAGTCTGATCTTCGGGGCTTATTACCCGAACTTTATGTATCATGAGAGGGCGCGCTACACCGGCTTTATTCCACCTGAGGCTTTCCTCTATTTAGATTCGTTAAATCTGATTCAGGACATGAGTGGATGTCCTATAATCTTCCACGCTGTACGCCGAACAGTTGACAGGCGACTTCACTATGAATCGAATATCGCTCGCGAACACGAGGATCTCCTCCGGTTCAGTAGAGCGATCCCCGCTCGAGATAGGAAAGAGTCTGCCAAAGAACGGCAATTTTACTGGTGGTTACACCAAAACCAGCCTCCGCCACCGCTAGCTTTTCCACAGGATCAAGTAGCTGACCATAGTGGCCTGCTTACATAGTTTTTAAGGTAAGAAAAAAAATTATAAAACAAAAATAATATCAAAAAAAAAAATACAAAACAAAAAATCCAAAACAATAATAAAAAAAAAACAATATATGAAATAAAAACAAAAAAAAAGGTGCATCACGGCGTATAAATTCTATATGTTAGGCATATACACAACATATACGCCCTGGTGAACGTGTCCGTACTGTTACGGACATAGTTAAGATAGTATTAAGTTTTATGTTAGGGTAAGTTAGTACAAGGTAGTGTAAGTTGTTAAGCTTAGCCAAGTTTTTTAAAAGTTTTCTTGGCATAGAAAAAAGTAATAACAGATTGTCATAAAGACTAAAGAAAAAACGCAGATTAAGCCGAAAGGCACAGTTATAACATAGATTAGATTAGCTTAGAGTAACGGCATAGGGTCAGTAGGTTAGTATTAAGAACATTGTAAATTCATAAGTTAGTTAAGCTAGATTTGAGTAATTTTGTCTAGCAAGTAAGTAACATATTTTAAAATAAATAAAATTACATGAAAAAAAAAGTGTGCACACCCCTGGTGTGGGAGACTCCGGTTCAAATACCGGAGGTAAACAGTGACACAGACACATAATTGAATCTTTTTTTTTTTTCTAATTAAGAATATAAGAGTGTGAAATGAGGAGAATGAGGCCGAGAGGGCGGCCTGAGGCCAGAGGTGGACCGGCGCATGGCACATTAGGCATCACCAGATCAACAACATCAACCAGAAGATGAGGCTGGCTTCTCGACCGATGCCAGCTCATCACGCCACTCAATAGATGGCGCGAACGAGAGTGGGAAGAGGAGGAGGCCCCTTCACTATACACCCAACCTGGTCCAGGGGTCGAAGGCAAAGAAGACCACGCCGTCGACCGTGACGTCACCAACGAAATCGGCTAGTAACGTCGAGGCTGCTGTATCCATGGCAGCAGCAACAACAACAACAGCTGCACCAACCACAATAGCAGAAACAACATCGAAAGCTGCGCTAGCTGCACTAGCGATGCCCGCAGCGGCAGTTGCAACAACACCAACATCAGATACCACGGCGGGTAATATGCCAGCAACGTCGACAGCAGCAGTTCCGCCTTCAGCAATAGCGGCTGCAATAGCCGACGCGGTTATATACGACTCGGCAGAAGGAGAGGGGAGATATATGGGCCTGAGGAACAGGTACCAGGTCTTCTCCGAGTCTCTCACGAATTGAGAGCCGCCAGCTCTGGCTCCCCGAGAGGGACGCTCAATTGAGCAACAGGAGGCCGAGCTGGCCACCGTGGTACAAATAATGAGGGAGAAGCTGGCCGCGTGGGAAGCGGTTCAGGCGGCTGCACGGCTGCGACAACAAGCCGCACAGTCTCAAAAACAGCTGGAAATCCAATGCCAGCAACAGCAACAACAAGAACCAACAGAGAAACCGCAGGCGCTGCTAAAAGGCACCCAGCAGCCGCAAAAAAAACGCAGGGTCAACAGCAGCAGCAGAAGCAGCAGCAGAAACATCAGCAACAACAACAGCAACAGCAGGCGAAGAAGCAGCGACAGCAGACACATCCAACAAGAGTGAGATGCCCACCGATAAACATCTTCGGTGCGGAGACCAAGGATCTCCAAAATCTATGTAAGTGGGCTGTTGTACACTTAGATAAATTAGATCTCCCATATAAGATTAAATATAGGATGCCCCTCAGGCACACCGTGTATTGCCCCTATATGGCAGTGCACGAATTATTTAGGCAGGCGTTGGAGAAGGCGGGGAATGAGTACTACACGTACACCCCGAAAGGAGAAAAACTCCAGACTCTGCTTATTAAGAGCGTAGATCCTTCTACTCCTAATCTCGCGTTGCTGCGCCAGGCGCAGACCGACGATCTCCGCATAGTAGGAGTTAAGCCGTTCGTCACTGCGGTGGCACGAAGGGAGAATAGGCGTTCACCTATGTTCCTGGTTCAGATAACGCCCACTAGCAACGGAGAGCTCCTCAAGAGAGTTAAACACTTGGGGAGTGTTGCCATTAAGTGGGACACATTAAAAAAAAGGTAAGCACACGATGCAGTGTGCTAGATGCCAGAGGTTCGGGCATGCCGCGGCGAACTGCAAGATGGAGTTCCGCTGCGTGAAATGCGTTGAAAACCACAGTAGTGGAGAATATTCTCTAGGAATGGACAAAGTCGAAGACAGGAGTACCCTCAAATGTGCAATATGTAGGACAAACGGGCACCCCGCTAGTTATAGGGGAATCCTGATGTGATAAAGGTTAGCGAAACGAAGCTCAACCAAAAGCACACCCTCAGGTATAATAAGTACAATATTACTCGGAGAGACTGCACCCATCATGGTCGCGGAGTCGCTCTTTAAATTAAGAGATCTATTAATCATAAGATCATGTATAGCAATGAAGCGCGTATTTTTCGTTTGCTAGAGACGTGTATCGCACGCATTCCGCTCCTGTCTCCGACTGAGCTCGGAAGATACTTATTATATAATTGCAGGAGATTTCAACTCCAGGCATCAAGACTGGGGATGCAATATGAATTGCGCACGGGGGATCGCCTTATACAACTGGTTGATTGGGCATGATGATTTGAGGGCTGATCTGCTTGCAACCGAAATACCATCATTTCCCAGAAGCGGGAATTATCTGGATCTACTATTGATTGACAGACGACCGACAATACAGGATGTAGATACAAGCACACGGAATTGCTTAACCACGATTGAGTACGATGGTATATGGTTATTCAACTCCCGAACGAGGTGGCTGATCTGGGGGAATATGTCCAGCGAAATCCTTATAATTGCAATAAGGCTCGTTGGCCACGTTTCTCGAGGGCTTTAGCCAGGGAACTCCGGTAGAGTGCAATAAGTCCGCCAACGAACAGAAACCTAACGAACGAGGAGGTCGATAGGTACCTCAAACAAATGGACGATGCCATAGTGCGTACAATGGCCAGAACAATACCGAAGGTAGTGCCGACCGATGACTGCGATGTCTACCGGAATGCCACCATCGACGCACTTCACGTGCAGAAAAGTAGACTGTTGCCAAGACTCAAACTCTTGCACAGACAGTTTACAGACCCGAGAAGTCCGGAAGTTAGATCCCTGAAGTCAGAGATCAAAAACCTCCAACAGCTAATAAAAATAAGTTATAATCTTGCATAAGCTTGCATTGGGGCAATAAAATCCGGGCTGTACGATCCAGCAACCCGGGTATGTTCCCCGAGTAAATAAATTATTCAGAAGGAAAGATCAAAATGACATTCCGATCGTCCGACTTCCGAGAACAAACGACAACGCACAGCTACAGACATCAGTTGATATAGATCCAGATGAGTCCGTGCTAGATGACGAATTCTTCGTGGTCGAAGATCCCCAAGAGAAGGCTGTTTTCGAGAATGTGTATAAGGTCAACGAGGTCAGTCGACCAAATCGCGATCTAGAGAACAGAGCCCAGATTCGATTACGTACATACGGCAAATAATGCCATCGCCAACGATGTAAATTACATAGTGAGCACACAAGAAGGTCTCCAGGGGGTTTTTAAATCCATTAAGAACAAAAATCGGCTAGGATAGATGGTATCCGGAACATCGTGCTCAACCATCTCCCTCCGGCTGCAGTGGAAATTTACACTACACTGTTTAACAATGCGCTTAGTAATGCACATTACCCGGCACTTTGGAAGACAGCTGTAGTGCAACAAATCCCTAAATAGGATAAAGACAAAAGCATTCCGTCAGATCTTCGGTTTATAAGTCAACTTGATTGCATCAGCAAGGCATTTGAAAAGAATGTCATTCGTGCTCTGCAGACATATGTCGAAGACAATAATATTCTACCGGACAAGCAATTTGGATTTAGGGCAGAGCATACGACAGTGCGTGCTGCTGCAAAGTTGGTTTCCGACATACAATGGAATATGGATAAAAAACAGTGTACGGGTGCCTGTCTGTTCGATTTGGAAAAGTCATTTGATACCGTCTGGTTAGCAGGCCTTTTCCTTTAGTTGGTCAGACTTAGGCTAAATAAACCATTGCTATACATGATTTATGATATGATAACAGGTAGGAAGTTCGTAGTGAAATGTCGCGGCGTAACGTCAAGTAGAGTGCTTAGTATAAAAAACGGTCTACAACAGCTGTAGGATCCCCATTATTGTTTTCTATATTTACTGCAGACCTTCTATGGTCTATGCCGCACCTTATCGCGTATACCGATTACCTAGTGACTTACAGATCAGCACCGAAGGTAGTAGTCATAAACACCCTGTTGCAACGGGATGCAAATAAAATAACTGGATTTTGTAATGACTGGAAGTTGCTTATCAACTTCCTAAAATGTGAAACTGTTCTTTTCCGTGCCCCGGGGCACAGGGCTTCAAGTGATACGCGTACGAACTGGAAAGAGTTCTGCATTATTGCATTATTATATTTATTAGGGCAAGCCGCTTATCATGAAAAGTGTAGTCAGATATCTCGGCATTTGGTTGGATCATTTTCTGTATTTTAACAAACATATAGAGAAGGCTTTGACCAATGCTAGAAAAGCCTTTGCTGTGGCAAGAAAGCTGTTTTACGGTAGCCAACTTGATATCCCCCATAAGGCCAGTCATGGTATATGGTTGTCCCCTCTGGTTCAACGTGAGCCCTTCCCAGATGGAAAGATGAGGGTGTTCGAGAGACGGTGTCTTATTACCGGTTTCCGGTTGTATCGGACACCTGAATCCGAGTACAAGAAGTACTATCGCAACGAAGTACAACATGGTTACGTGAAAAAAGTAGACAATTTTATAATTTCACTAACGGTGTATGATGTCTACCAACAGTCTGATCTTCGGGGCTTATTACCCGAACTTTATGTATCATGAGAGGGCGCGCTACACCGGCTTTATTCCACCTGAGGCTTTCCTCTATTTAGATTCGTTAAATCTGATTCAGGACATGAGTGGATGTCCTATAATCTTCCACGCTGTACGCCGAACAGTTGACAGGCGACTTCACTATGAATCGAATATCGCTCGCGAACACGAGGATCAACTCCGGTTCAGCGATCCCCGCTCAAGATAGGAGAGAGAGAGCAAAGGAGCGGCACTTCTTTTAGTAGTAAAACCAGAACCAGTCTCCGCCATCGCCAGCGCCTGATCGGATACTCGGTCTGTTGGACAACTCCTAACTTACATAGATTTAAGTTAGGTTAAGTTAGACTAAGAAAAAAAAACACAAGAAAAAAGAAAAAAAAGTGCACAAATGCGTGTAGATTATATATGTCAAGCATATAAATAACGTACACGCCCTTGTACATATGTCCGCAATGTCACGGACATAGTGTAAGGTAGTTTAAGTTTATTAGGGTTAGGGATTAGCGTAGATTTAGTTAGTTTTAAGAAAATTTAAAAAATTAATGTTTAGAGCGCCAAGTTTTTCTTGGGTTTTCTTGGCCAGTAAGCAAAAACAATAAAGATTGTCCATATGGACTGCAAAAAAACAATATTATTAGTAGACGCCGAAAGGCAAATAGATAAGTAAGTTTAGATTATTTTAGAACATCTGCGAAGGGTCAGTAAGATTAATTTTAAGAACACGAATTGTTTAGATATTAAGATAGATTTAATCATTTTTGTCTAGTTTTAAGAATCATGAATTTAAAAAAAAAAAATGAATTTTTAAGGTTGCAGAGCTTTCCTGGTCTCTCTGGGTACTTCCGCAAGTATATTGCCAACTTTTCTATAAGAACGAAACCACTTACGGAGTTGGGCAAAAAAGGTGGACGAACTGAGTTACATACCGATGCCAGCAGGCAAGGTTATGGAGCAGTCCTCCTACAATGTGACGATGTTGACAATGCTTTACATCCCGTTTTTTATATGAGCAAAAATACCACCGATTCTGAGAAAATTTCTCTAGCTATGAGCTGGAAGTTTTAGCGGTGATTGAAGAAGTTTCGTATTTACCTAATTGGTCAAAGGTTTAAGAATAATGTACAATGAAGAAAAAAGATTTAACTACGCCTTGCCAGATGGGCACTTCTACTAGAGGAGTATGATTATTGGGTGGAACATCGAGCGGGAAGTAGAATGAGACACGTCGACGCCCTAAGCCGCAATCCTGAGGTTTTGTGCTTGCAGAGCGACAATAACTTATTGCAAAGGCTTTCTGAAGCACAGCAGAATGATGACGGTTTAAAAGCAATTTTAGATGCGCTCAAAGAGGGTTCCTATAAGGACTTCTTCGTTCATAATGGATAATTGTGTAAAAATATGAATAATTCTGTTCTTTTTGTCGTTCCAGAATCCGTGCGGTCTTCCATAATTCTAATGGTTCATAAAAAGGGGCATTTCCATGCCCAGAAGATGAAAGAGATTATAGGAAAAGAACTGTTTATTCCTAATCTTGACCAACGAATAAAAAAGTGTGTTTCGAGTTGTGTTGGATGCATCTTAGCTAATCGGAATAATGGGAAAGCAGATGGCCTATTAAATCCGATTCCAAAAGGAGACACCCCTCTTTCAGCTTTTCATGCAGACCACCTCGGGCCGATGCAAGATAAAAAAAAGGGATATAGGTACATATTGGCTTTCCATCGAAGACTCTTGGTGCGGAGGAAGTTATTGGAAAATTTGAGATTATCGCTAAAATTTTGTTTAAACTCAAATTATTTCAATAAAAGGCGGCGACCGGCAACTCAATACTCTGTGGGTGAACAAGATCACTATCGAGCGAGTTCAGTTTTGAACTGATCTGAAGATACGTCTCAAATTGTTGTTACCGTCGTTTTCTCCTCCGCGGTATCGAGGACAAGGGTTGCAAACTTGTCTGTGGAGTAATAGCCGTGGGTCAAGAAAAAAAAAATTCATGGGCGCCACGCGATTAGCCCAATGCCTCGAAAGCCTTATAGCGTCGAACCGCCACGAGCTACAAAACCCGCTTGTCTCTATCACCTTACCTTAGCAGTTCAACCAGTTGCAGCAGCTACGTCCCCCTGGGCGACCGATAACCGACACAAAGGAAACCACCAACTTTCTCAAAATTCAGAGATCACATAACAGATCCTTTTATTCACACTTCGTTAAATATACAATTAAAATTCCTGATTGCCAAGTCAAATTACACAGACTCTATAAACTAAAATTCAAAACAATCCAAATAATTCATGCAGTACCAAAAGAAAGAGAAAAAAAAAATAAATAAACAAGGGAAATGAGAATAAGGAAAAAAAAAAGAATAAAAGAGAAGAAATAAAAGCTTCACCAAGTAGGTTCGAACCTTGGCGTAAAAGTTCGGATCCGATCTCTTACCCTTACAAATCAACGCTTTAGCGCGCTCGGCTACACCCACAACTAAAAATTAAATCGCCTAATTTACAATAGCAGTGTGATAACTCTTGCAGCTTAATCCAATACAATGTAAGGAGAATAGAATAACGGCTTAATGACGCTCCAGAGGGGAGGAGTTAAACAAACACAAAACAAAACACATACACTATCAAGAGTGTTACGATTCATTGGCTATTAATGAAGAACGGAAAGAAGGGTTAGTAGGTGACTCCCTGCATCGTTCTATACGGCAGCTGGTTCCGCTGTTTCGCCTGACTGGTGATCTCACACGTGGAACTTACACGTACCAACCGGAACTCTCCCACAGGTAGCACTCACGAATGTCGATAACCGGGTTTTAGAATGCGGTGTAGCTTTGTCGAATCACGCGGCGTTCAAATTTGCACTTGGATTTCCGCACGTTTATATGTAACTATAGTCTCTGACCTTGACGTACACACGCGTTCACGTTCTGGGGTTCGGTTTTTCGTTAGTTCTTTGTTTTTCAATAGATTTCTCCGTTTACTATATTCCTCGTCTAGGAAACCTATCTTAGCTTTCGACAGGAAAGAAGAAAAAAGAAAAAGAAAAAAAAACCGACACAAACAGTTGGCTGAAATCACTGAGCCCGATTCTAATTGTATGTATATATGTAGGTATCAATTCCACTCCCGCCTCAATTCATCACTTTCTTTGTTCGTTCGTAAACCGACCGTAAGCCGTTTCTCGACCAGGCGTTTTCCCTTTACGCTCCAAAGGTCCCTTCAACACCACGCACCAAACGTCTAACCCGTGCTCTCGCTCTCCAAAAACGGACCTCCTCTATCAATCCCTGCTTTCTCCCAACACTCCATCCTGGATATCAGCTGAGATGAATCCCCATATTTTCTCCTAAGTCTCCAACTAAGCTACCGATTACCCATTCCTGTGCGTTCCCCGAAAGAAAAGAGAGAAAGACAAGATTTAGCCCGAACTGGACTCGAATGTTCAAATACTTTAGTGCTATGCTGACACACTACTATCACGCCCAGTATCTGAACACTAACACGGAACTCGACAGGCAGCATCTGCGAAAACCTTTACGAAGTGAAACTATGCCTGTAACATTGTATGGACCTTATTGTGTAATATCTTCTAAAGGGTTCGACCGTTATGATGTACAAAAAGTTGGAGAACACGATGGACCGAAGCAAACAAATACCAGCGCTGACAAGATGATACCATGGCCCCTACGTTGGGCACTCCTCTGAGGCAGATGAGTGATTGGGATGACCGAGTGTGGTGGTGTTTGTCTGCTAACAACGTGGACGGGTTTTCCCTTAACCTTTCTTACTTAACTTGAATTAACTTTGAATTATACTTTTTTTTGAATTATATTTTCTAATTGAATTGAAATAAGAATTCCTTCATTTTTATTAAAATTTGGTAAAGTGATTCATTTGGAAGAACATCTCTTACATAAATACAATGTCAATAAGTACTTACATCCTATAAATATTAAAAGGAAGTTTAAATATTTTTTAAATCAAACCAACCACCAACAATGATAGTATTAACAAGTAACCTTATACTTATATACGTACAACTGCTAAAGCGGAAATCCAGATAGAGAAGTTGGATGGAGGTAGGTACCTAACAATTAAACTTGAAGATACACAGATCATAGAAAGCTGATACTTTATTATACACCGATAACCTAAATGAAGTACAGAATTTAATATACCAAATAGAACTAGATATAGCAACAACATTTGAAAAAGAAGAACGATTAAAAATATTAGCTAAAGAACTTGATGACTTAAAACACTCCATTGATTCCACATAGATATAAAAGATGTTTAATAAACATAGGGGGCACTATTACGAAGTGACTTTACGGCACCATGGATAGTGAGGATAGAGATCGTCCCTCTGCGCTTGGCGCAGTATAGCGAGGATCTCAACGGGATCAGTGTCGGGATCCACGTCCTGAAGGAGCATGGTCTGAACCTTTTCCCCTTTCGGAGTGTACGAGAAAAACTCGGCCTCCGACACCGCTAGCAGAGCTACGACAAATACACGTAGTGGACCCTTGTACTTAATAAAGTAAGAATTTTTTGTGACCAACTTACATAGAATGTCAACGTCTTTCGTCTCCAGTCCGAAGACGTTGATTGGAGGGGATCTCTCCTTGTTGGTTGGTTGCTGCTTCTGCTGTTGCTTCTGCTGTGTTGTCTTCTGCTGATGTTTTTGTTGTTGCTTTTCTAGTTGGGCAGCTGTCTGACGCGGTCCCTTTGGCAGCGGTTGGGACGTTCCGGGTTGTTGCTGCTTCTCCTGGTGCTGCTTCCCCTTCCCCTGTTGTTGCTGCTGCTGCTTTGGCTGCTGCTTTGGCTACTGCTATTATTGTTCCTGCTGCTACTTGAGCTGCTGCTGTTGTTGTTGCTGCTGCTGCTGTTTTTGTGCAGCCTCTTTGGCTGCTCTCCTGGCCCGTAGTTTTATTTGGAGGGCTTGGATGTGGGCATCCAGCTCCTTCCTCTCTCGCTGGTTCTTCTCCAGCTGCTCCCGGTCCTCTTCATCTTCGTCATCCGATTCAGAAGACATTAGTGCATGGAAGGGGTTTCTCTCTACCGCTGTAGGAGAATGTTCCCTCCCCTTCTGTCGACTCGTATTTGACTTTATCGACCATTTGTTGCTGCATTCTGGGTGCTGCTTCTGTTGTTGTGGCTATAGTTGTTGTAGTTGCTACTGTTGTATTTGCGGCTTTAGCCGCAATTTTCGTGTCGCCTGATTCGAGGCTGGAACGGCAATTCACCAGGTTTGGTTGTGGCTGAAGCTTCTTCCTCCCCTTTTTTCTCCCTTCTTCATGTGTTGACTGGTGGTCCCATCTGGATGTTACGCTGTCGTCGATGCCATTTACTTCTCAACTGCAATGTTGTCAAGTAGTCTTCACTCCAACGCTGCCAGATGATGTATCTGCCGCAACCATTGCCACCGTTTGACATGGCTGATCGGGATGTCATCGACTCTCTGCTCCGATATGGCAATCAGCGGGGCACCGAAAAGGAAGTCTCCAGGCGTCAAAGCCAGCCTGTCATCCGCGTCTTCGTAAAGCGGGGTGATTGTACGGGAATTCAGACAGGCCTTAATCCGTGCAGCCAATGCCTATTGTTGACTGTACCAGAGGGACTGGGCACCCACCAACTGCACGAGATGATGTTTGGCTGATTTGACAGTGGTGCGCGGCCCTGGGTGTGATGAAATGCCACTTAGTCCCGCGATTGGCAAGATCCTGTTGATTGTATGAGCTGTGCCAGCCCTCAAATTATCTTGGAGTAGACGGTTTGCTCGCACAAACGCCGTACCGTTGTCACTGTATAAGTTCAGGCATGGACCCCTGCGGCAGAAGAACCTGGTTAATGCGTCCAAAAAGGCCTTTGTTTCATTTAACTTCGGTATTTTTTTACTGCGAGGAGTATTTTTCCAGGCTGCTTTCTGGATGTTACTAATAAACTTTTCAATTTCGAGTTCCAACTCTGAAGTTGTTTTTAAGGACCCATTTAGACTAATATTTTCCTCACAATCCAACTTTCCCAGTCAGTTTCGTTATCTACACCTAAGTTGTAGTGAATTTTCTCGCAGAACACAAAGAACCTCATTCAGTATTTCAAAATATTCATCTTTTGTATTCGTAGCTATAAGCAAGCCGTCAATATATACTAGCAGCCTTCCTGATATTATGAGCAATTGTTGTATAAAAATCTGATCAAAAATTGTATAAATATACCTTTGAAAAACAGCGGGCATGTTCTTCAACCCGCAAGAACTTGAATTGACCTAATGGAGTACCGTTGTCACTGTATAAGTCCACGCATGTATCCCTGCGGCAGATGAACCTGGTGAATGCGTTCAAAAAGGCCTAAGCTGTCAGATCATCCACCACTTCGATGTGCACGGCCTTCGTCGCCATACAAACGAAGATACCCAAGTAAGTCTTGGTTGTTGCACCCGACCGCTTCGTCCCAACACGTATGATGAATGGTACACAATAGTTCACACCAGATGCCACGAAAGGCCGAGACGCCATTACTTTCTGCTTCGGTAGCGATGCCATTAGCTGAACCAAAGTCTGCAACCGTTGCCGTCTGCAGGTAACGCACCGATGAATGTAATTCCGAACGACCTGTCGTGCATTTAGCACCCAGTAGCGCTGACGAAATTGTCATCCCAGTTGTGGCGGGAATGACCAGAGCGTCGATCTTCACTTCAAAATCGGACTACATCGATTGGATCTTGAGCATCACTCTTCCATCTGTGCGGGTTTGCACGAAAGCGCCGATTCCTTCTACTGCCACATCATATTTGACCCTAGAGAGCCTAAGCTGATTGACCAAGCTTTCGGTCACAAAAGTCACCTTTGATCCAGGATCACAGAGGATTCGAGCTAGGCGCTGCTCCAAGTTACGCTGTTTGAAAGCTCTCACTGTTGCAACACGTTGTGGTCAGCTAGTCATGATGATTGTGTTGTGTTCCCTACTGTTGATTTTGACGATGAGGAAGTAGCGCCGTCCACAGCTGTACATGCGGATTGTCTGCAGAACATGGTGTTGTGTTTCCTGCTACAGTGCCGGCACCCACCTGCAGAGCACTGTGTTCAGCTGTGCCCACGCCTTAGGCAGTTGTAGTACAAGCCAGATGTCTTTAACTCACCGTATCGTTGGGCCGGAGTTGTGATGTGATGCAGAACCCTGCAGTAGGGGCACCCATGTTGATTTTGCACAGCCACATGTGATCGCATTACTTGTTGAGCGCGGGAAGGTCGTGGAACTGCTGACTCACCTCAATTCGATGTCCGAATAACCTCCATCGCAAGACTCTGAGCGCGCTTCGGCACAAGCAAGGCATCCCACTGATCCAATGGTAAGTCCATCACGCGGAGAGCACGCAATGACTCGTGCACCGTGTCGACGATGGTTAGAAGCTCTTCTGATGTGTCATCCACAGCGTTCAAGTGGATTTCCGTAAGAAGCTTTCGATTGTCAAAACGGTTCTTCAGCGCCTTCCACACTTCTTCGCAGCCGCGAGAATACACCGCCCCTACCATGCGATGACCGGATCGATTGCCTGCCGTAGTTTGCCTAATTTGTAAGCTTCTGGGTAATCCATAGAGTGCACCAACCAGTTGTGGAGAGCACCATCGAAGGCTGGGATAGTAACAGGATCGAGCCGAATGTCTACTTTATTGCCAGATGCGTAGGTCTGCTGTGCTGGGATTTTGGCACCGTCAGCCGGCACATGGGGGATATCTGGGGAAGGTTTCTGAAGTTGGCCGAGCTTGTGGTTGAGGCTTACGCACGTTGTATTATGCGTATTGTCCACGTGCTCCCAGAGATTTGAGCGCTCCTCCAATTCTTCACTCGCTGCTGCTCCAACGAGTATCTCGTTTTGAGTGACGAACCGTTGTTAATGCGCCGTTAGGGACCTCATCTCCTGCTCCAATTGAGCACTATAAGAACTGTCGAGGTTTGCACCAGCTTCGCGGTCGTGTGCACGTCGAATCGCATTTGACGCTGCTGCACGTACATTTAAAGCTGCCACAATCACGCTAAGAATATAGTGGTTATCGCCGCAATAGAAGAAGTGAATTTATGCAAATAAATCACACTTGAAAATTAACATTCCGAATTACACAAATTTATCTGCACAGCAGTATGTATTATTAATCCAGTTAAATTCCTCAAAGGAGGCACCAAAAATGTAGGGGATTAGAATAAATATAGAACAACCGTACACTTCAAACGATTGATGCGTTTTATTTCTTTGTCATGATCATTTAGATCATTAGAGAATATATATTAGAGGAGAATAAGATAAGGAGAAGAAAAGGATAAAAGTAATTAGTGAGCAGGCAGGGCTGCCAATTATCCACACCAGGATCGTTATAGGTGACAGGGAGGTCATTAATCGACTTAATGCTAAAATTGATTATATGAACATTCAATTAGAAGTAAATGGAAAATATATTCCACTTATTTTTCAGAATAGCACTGATAGGAGAATTACCATACCTGTAGAAGTGAAGGATATATATTATTATACATATAATTATCCTTAAGAGGAGAAGTCTTCAGATAATAACGTTCACTCCAACCTGGGAAACATAAAGATTCATAAGGATAATTACAAAAGAGCATCTATCCAACAATTAAGTAAACGAAGGAGGTCAAGAGATTATAATTGTTACACGAATTCTAAATTGAACCCAAAGAAAATCCAAAACTTACTTAACAGATTTGCTTTGTTAATATTTGACCTCAGAAGAGAAATGGAAATAAACATAAGAGTTATAAAAAAATATTCAGAAATATCTTACACAGAATGTTCAGATCCTATAGGTACTCGTATATACACACAAATTAAGTAAACACATCCAGGACATGTTAGATAGTAAGATCATCCGCCCAAGTAACTCTCCTTATTCCGCCCCAAAATGGATGGTACCTAAGTAGATCGATGCCAGCGGTAGGCAGAAATGGAGGCTGGTCATCGATTACCGTAAACTTAACAACGTAAATATAGATGACAAATACCCAATTATAAACATGGACGATATTCTAGACAAGTTGGACTAGTGAAATAATTCACAACTTTAGATTTAGCAAAAAGTTTCCATCGGATAGAAATATCGGAAGCGGCTATCCATAAAACACTTCGGACTTTTGCGTATGCCATTCGGTCTTAAAACGGCCCAGGCACATTTCAAAGTGTTATGAACCATGTGCTGAAAGACTTTATTAATAAGATATGCCTCGTCTACATGAATGATATCATCATGTTTTCAACATCCTTACAAGAACATATGGATATTCTCAAGAAAATATTTGAACATCTAAAGTAAGTTAACTTAAGGATACAACTAGATAAATCAGAATTCCTGAAGAAAGAGACTGAATGCCTCGGGCCTGTTTTAACCCAAACTGGAATCAAACCTGGACCCTAAGAAAATCATGTATGGTTCAATTTCCAATCCCTAAACAAAGCAAACAGTTTTTAGGATTTACGGGCTACTACAGTAAGTTTATAAAGCATTATTCAATGATTGCCAACCAAATAACTATGTTTCTTAAAAATAATGCAATGATAACATAAATAATGCAGATGACTGAAATAGTCTTGAAACACTAAAAAGACTTCTTACAAGTGACCCTATCTTACACTATGCTGATTTTGATAAAGAATTTACCCTTACTACAGACGCATCCAACTACGCGATTGGAGTAGTCCTCTCGCAAGACAAGCACCCAATTTGCTACGCAAGTCGCACACTTAATAAACACGAAATCAACTAGCACAATAGATAAAGAACTCCTTGCTATAGTGTGATGCACACAATTTTTCAGAATAGTATTGAAACTCACCACAAGCCACTGAGTTGCACCATCAAGAATAGGGATCGAACAAGTAAACATAGCGGACGTTACACCAATAAAAATGAAAACAATTGCGAATGCGAATCCGCTGTTAATATTGAAAAAAAAACCGAATAACAATCAATCAAATAGTATCTGAATCACTTAGATTAAATCAACTTTAACTACTTTACAGCAACTGAAAAATTTTAACCGCCAATGAATTAGATGAACAATCCATAATCACCTTGGTGAAAAATCATTTCAATCCAAGTAAGCTCAATGCCATTGTACTTGATGATGAGTTTTATGATTTATTCGAAATAAATTTAACAAACAATTTCTCAAATAACCACACGTTTAAGATTATCAGATGTTTAAGGAATTAAAGAATATAACTAGCGAAGGGAAGCATACGGTATTAAGTGAAAATTAACACAAAAGAAACAATCACAGAGGTATTGATGCTGTGTTGAAAGAATTAAAAAATATTATATATCACCCAAAACCCAAACATAGAATCAGACAATTTGTTAACAACTGCGAAATATGTAGTTTATAGAAATACGATAGAAGTCCCCCGAAAATACCCTACAAAACCACTGAAACACCAGCTGAGCCCAACGATACTGTCCACATACACGTTCTTAACACATTAGGAAAACAACTTTATATAACTACCATAGTCAAATTCATCCAAGCGTTTAGAATTACTGGGCGCACCTGGACAAAGTTTAAGGCTAGAATTTTACAATATCTCAGTACTCAAGGGAAGATTAATAAAATAATTGTTTTCAGGCATTACTACTTCAACAATTTTTGAAAGATGAAAAATTCGAGACCCATTTTTCTTTTAAAAGCAATATAATTATAATACTATTAACGAACACATCAAATTACTAAAAACACGACGAGAAAAATAACGATGAAACTGTGAAGAGAATATATTACGAATTATAAGATTTTATAAAACGTAAACCATAAAATATCCACGATAAACACACTTTTCCTTTGTAGAATAAAAGACAATAATAAACTGCTTATCAGACAAAACAATAAACAAGTAAAATTTAACACTGATATTGCAGAACAAATACATAATACTTATAACAGAATATGTTAGAAACCAACAACTCACACCGAAACAACTTATATATGACATGACAGACGAAATTTGTAATAGAATAGCTAACGTAGAAGACGAAATGCAGTACTTGCAATACTTATACCAAATCAAATATTGCATCAACCTCCTAGCCACAATATTGACGGCAAATTGTTTTCTCTGTGAAGCTTGGTATTATACCAACCGATATCTTATCGGAAAGTAATTAATGACTATCACAGGTGCACGCACGCAAAAATCGCCATCATCCTACTCATTCCCAAATATTCAGACGAAACCATATTCAGATTAATATTTGAACCAATTCCGAATACAAATTATAAATCTTTATATCTAGAGACACGAGAGCTGTTAGTAAGTCCATATATAGATATTTTCACTACTAACGTAAAAGACAATCCTTCGAAAAACCTAATTAATTTAGGAGACAATTGTATAAAGAAACAATATAAAAGTAATACAACTTTGAAGAGGCACAATTTTTTCATCCAAGCATGAAAACATAGGATAAACTAATCTCACCAAACTATATGACTTAAATAAAAGAAAAAACGTCAATACCCGATATAAAGTTGGAAAATATATACCTTAAGCAAATAAAATTCGAAATATTGGCAAAATATTGTACACTAATAAAAATTGTAATGTAATAAGCCTATGTCCTAATTTGACCGTAATGTTTATAATTTCCATACTTATAATCTTTTATGTATACATCAAACAGAGTTAACAATCTCTCCAGATGGCGTCGGTGAATCAATCAACGGTTGGGAGAGTACCCACTAAACCCTTACCAAAAATAATATAATATTGTGCAAAACTGAAAGACGAGCAATTGCACTCGAACCGACATGTAGATCGATATCCGAATGACGGACCCGGAAAAATTATATTGTCACTCAGAATGACGCAATATGGAAGCATGGAAATGAATGTGAAAACGAGTACATGGGGAAATAAATTGCGAGGTTTGGTGTACGCAAAAATAAATGTAGAATTTAGTCAATAGATAATGTTCAATAGAAGAACGACCCGAGAGACCTCCTGTTTTTTTTTGTTTTCAATGAAAAGATGTTTTAATATAAAACTGGTAATCTGGGTGCCAGGACATGAAGATCATGAAAAGGCTGACATACAAGCCAAGGCTGGTGCACAAATACCTTTCATCGGGCGCCCCGCTCAAACACAAATCTTCAAATACACAAATGGATCACTGAACAAAGGAATCACACAAAATCTGCTTCAAATTGTGCAACTTGAAGAAAATTAACTTCACGGATAATGAGGATCAGTACTGATCATAAACTACTTGAGGTTAATATAATAGGAACAGAGCTGCCATTTTAATAGATAACGACATTAAGGAAGAGACTTTCAAGAAATCTCTTCTAGAAAAATTGTTGAATTTCTAAAGACAGCACTTAAGTCCTAGACCAAAAGAAGGGGGTACAAAAGATCTTTATGTACGTAGTGCAAGTGTCTATATGACACACCCCAAAATGTTCAATTCAATTCCCTTGATATAAAGGAATTGTAAGACACATAATTAATAATAAAATATAATAATAATATGGGTGGAGCTACAGTGCGAAACGGACCTGGGCCTAGCTTCTTAGCAACCACTCGTGTTGTGCGTGCTATTGTTCTCTCACGCGCGGAAGGGACCTACAGTTTAATGCCGACAACGAACGGCGGAGTTGAGAAGCTGTTTCTAGACAGGAATACTCTTTAAGCATTGCCAGTGACTCGAAAGAGATGGAGCCGTGAATTATAAAAGGTGGTAAATTCGGGTATCGAACCTGGCACCCTCTGCGTAGGAGTCGACGCACTTACCCACTACGCCACGGCGACGCAGACATACAATTATTACATATAAATTCTAAAAGGTGGTTAAAACAAAAATTAAATGAATACAGTACCTATACTTTAGCCAATTTTAAAATGCTGCATGTTTATCGCTACGTTACAATTTTTAAACCAAAAATACCTACGTATTGAGAATTTACCCTGCACTTACCATCACTGTGACCGACTGTGTCACTTTAGCACTCACAATATCTCATAAGCCGTTTGCTGTTTGCAAGAATTTCATTTGAAATTTCCGGGCCTATTTAATGTTCTGTAATTTATCTATCCTCTGCAGATCACTATCCATATTGTTTAACACAAAGTTAAACAGTTATTATTTACTATTTAATTCAAACTCGCTCTATTTTAATTACCCTTGCTCAGAAAAATTAAATGCTTTCAAAATTTCTAAGTATGTATATCTATAATTTTCCCACGAAAACAATGTTTTGAATTACCTTTTACTTAAAAAAAACACGGAATAATGAATGAATGAATGAATGAATAAAAAACACGGAAGTATGAATAAATGAATGAATGAATGAATTTCCTTATTTCGTATTTAATTTACAATAGAGTGGCCACGCAATTTACATACAGATATTCGATACTACTTAGGATCTTTCAACTGAAGCATTATCTTTTGAATCATAAATTTGAATCACAAACTTTCAATATAAAAAAATAAAGAATAATATTAATAATAAAATAAGAGTTATTGCATATAATAATAATATAAATTTTATAATTGAAATAAGTAAATAAATAAATATCAATTAAATAAATAAATAAATGAATATATAAATAAATAAATAAATATATAAATAAATAAATAAGTGAACAAATAAATATGCAAATAAATAACAAAAGGAAAATTAAATAACAGACAATAGGAGCATGAAACAATAAATAATGTAAATGTGGTAATGACGAAGCTGCCGTATCCACGGCAGCAGCAACAACAACAACAGATGCACCAACCACAATAGCAGCAACAACATCAAAAGCTGCGCTAGCAGCACTAGCGACACCCGCAGCGGCAGCTGCAACAACAATAACATCAGAGATCACGGCGGCGAATATGCCAGCAACGTCAACAGCAGCAGTTCCGCCTTCAGCAATAGCGGCTGCACTAGCCGACTCGGTTATATACGAGTCGGCAGAAGGGGAGGGAAGATATATGGGCCTGGGGAACAGGTACCAGGTCTTCTCCGCCAACGAAGAGGATGAAGAACTGGAATGTAAGCAGAGCCTTCACGAATTGAGAGCCGCCAGCTCCAGCTCACCGAGAAGAGACGCTCAATTGAGCAACAGGAGGCCGAGCTGGCCGCCGTGGTACAAATAATGAGGGAGAAGCTGGCCGCGTGGAAATTTTTTTTTTTTTTTTTTTTTTTTTTTTTCAATTTTCAATTCAATTTTATTGTATAAATTCATTTTGCAATTTTCGCATTGTTTATCTGCAAAGCCTGAATGGCTTGTCTGCTGATGACTAGTCACAAAAATGTTGCAAATATATGCGTTGAAATTCAAGTAAAACAGTTTTGAATACATTACAATTAACAATTAAGAGTTGTTTCAATTTACAGATATTACGCAAGAATATAATAGATGACGATTTTTGGATTTACAATGACATTTTACATTTTAGTTTTAAGAGTTTAAATATATTTCTTTTGCTTTTTTAACCATGTCTCTTTTTTGTAGGTTGCGAATTTCCCTTGGGAGTTCGTTAAGGATGGTTGGAGTTGTTACCTTAAAAGTTCTTCGACCATACTCATTCCAGTACCTCGGAACTTCACATAGCTGCTGCTGTCGTCGTCTGGTGTTCACCAAAGCGGCTCAGGCGGCTGCACGGCTGCGACAACAAGCCGCACAGTCTCAAAAACAGCTGGAAATCCAACAACAAGAACCAATAGAGCAGCAGCCGCCAAGAAAAACGCAGGGTCAACAGCAGCAGCAGAATCAGCAGCAAAAACATCAGCAACAACAACAGCAGCAGCTGGCGAAGAAGCAGCAAGAGCAGACACATCCAACAAGAGTGAGATGACCACCGATAAACATTTTCGGTGCGGAGACCAAGGCTCTCCAAAATCTATGTAAGTGGGCTGTTGTAGGGTCTCCAAAATCTATGTAAGTGGGCTGTTGTACACTTAGATAAATTAGATCTCCCATATAAGATTAAATATAGGATGCCCCTCAGGCACACCGTGTATTGCCACTATATGGCAGTGCACGAATTAATTAGGCAGGCGTTGGAGAAGGCGGGGAATGAGTACTACACGTACACCCCGAAAGGAGAAAAACTCCAGACTCTGCTCCTTATGAACAGAGATCCTTCTACGGATCCGAAGACAGGAGCACCCTCAAATGTGCAATATGTAGGACTAAAGGGCCCCCCGCTTGTTATACGGGCTGCCCGAAAGTGCAAGAACTTTAAAACAAGTTCGAAAGGAGGACACTAAAAACAGTGGCAACAAGGCCAGTGCCTCGCGTTCCAGCCACCGCTGTTACGCCAGGCATATCCTATGCCCAAATGGCATCATGCAGAGAACCGGCAAAACACACAGTGCCAAAGGTGACCGCGGTCCTAGTGACCCGGCAGCTGGAGGCAAAAAAGCATTGCTGAACAAGCAGAGCGGACTGCTCGCTTGGAACAGCCGTTCCTTCAACAGGCAGTCAGAATAGATGTCATCTATTCCAGACTGTCTGGCGAATAAGCCACAACGGCCTCAATATAATGGCTGCACGCGCTGCTGACGACCTTAAGATCCTCGCGATAAATGTAAATTCACTAATAGGGACCAACAGGAAACTTTCCTTCGGCCAACTGTTAAGAGATCACAATCCTGATGTGATAATGGTTAGCGAAACGAAGCTCAACCAAAAGCACACCCTCAGGTATAATAAGTACAATATTACTCGGAGAGACCGCACCCATCATGGTGGCGGAATCGCTCTTTTAATTAAGAAATCTTTTAATCATAAGTTTAAGTATAACAATGAAGCGCGTAGGTTTCGTTTGCTAGAGACGTGTATCGCACGCATTCTGCTCTCGGGTGGTAAGCAATTGCACGTGATCACTCTCTATGCACCGGATAATAATAATCTCGAACATAATTTCATTCCAGAGCTCGAAACTCTCTTCAGATGTCTCCGACTGAGCTCGGAAGATACTTATTATATAATTGCAGGGAATTGCGCACGGGAGATCGCCTTATACAACTGGTTGATTGGGCATGATGAATTGAGGGCTGATCTGCTTGCAACCGAAATACCATCATTTCCCAGAAGCGGGAATTATCTGGATCTACTATTGATTGACAGACGACTGACAATGCAGGATGTAGAAACAAACACACGGAATTAAATTAAATTAATATTAACCACGATTGAGTACGATAGTGATCATCTTGCTTTTTCAGCGGTTATTCAACTCCCGAACGAGGTGGCTGATCTGGGGGAATATGTCCAGCGAAATCCTTATAATTACAATAAGGCTCGTTGACCACGTTTCTCCAGGGGCTTAGCCACGGAACTCCGGTCGAGTGCAATAAATCCGCCAACGAACAGAAACCTAACGAACGAGGAAGTTGATAGGTACCTCAAACAAATGGACGATGCCATAGTGCGTACAATGGCCAGAACAATACCGAAGGTAGTGCCGACCGATGACTGCGATGTCTATCGGAATGCCACCATCGACGCTCTTCACGTGCAGAAAAGTAGACTGCTGTCAAGACTCAAACTCTTGCACACACAGTTTACAGATCCGAGAAGTCCGGAAGTTAGATCCCTAAAGTCAGAGATCAAAAACCTCCAACAGCTAAACAAATAAATTATAATACCATATAATACCATTGCCCCCAATACCAAGCTTGCATTGGGGCATTAAAATCCGGGCTGTACGATCCAACAACCCCGCAAGTAAATAAATTATTCAGAAGGAAAGATCAAAATGACATTCCGATCGTCCGACTGCCGAGAACAAACGACAACGCACAGCGCAGTTGATATAGATCCAGATGAGTCCGTGCTAGATGACGAATTCTTCGTGGTCGAAGATCCCCAAGAGAAGGTTAAGACCATAGGCGCTATTTTCGAGAAAGTGTATAATGTCAACGAGGTCAGTCGACCAAATCGCGATCTAGAGAACAGAGCCCTGGTTAATCACTTCTATCTCCGTCAGGAGATCAGTCGATGGCGATTTGAGAATCCTGGTTTCACCAGATTCGATGACGTAAATACGGCAAATAATGCCATCGCCAACGATGTAAATCACATAGTGATCACGCAAGAAGATCGCCAGGGGGTCTTTAAATCCATGAAGAACAAGTAATCGGCTGGGATAGATGGTATCCCGAACATCGTGCTCAACCATCTTCCTCCGGCGGCAGTGGAAATTTGCACTACACTACACACAATTCGCTTAGTAATGCACATTACCCGGCACATTGGAAGACAGCTGTAGTGCAACCAGTCCCTAAAGGGGATAAGAACAAAAGCAGTCTAATCTTCGGTCGATAAGTCTACTTCCTTGCATTAGCAAGGCATTTGAAAAGATTTTTCAGGACAATAATATTCTACCGGACAACCAATTTGGATTTAGGGCAAGGCATTCGACAGTGCATGCTGCTGCAAAGTTGGTTTCCGACAGACAATGGAAAATGGATAAAAACAGTGTACGGGTGCCTGTCTGTTCTATTTGGAAAAGGCATTTGATACCGTCTGTTTAGAAGGCCTTTTCCTTTAGTTGGTCAGACTTAGGCTAAATAAACCATTTCTATACATGATTTATGATATGATAACAGGTAGGAAGTTCGTCGTGAAATTTGGCGGCATAACGTCAAGTAGAATATTTAGTATAGAAAACGGACTACAACGGGGGGCTGTAGGATCCCCATTATTGTTTTCTATATTTACTGCAGATCTTCTATGGTCTATTCCGCACCTTATCGCGTATGCCGATGACCTGGTGGCTTACATATCAGCACCGAAGGTAGTAGTCATTAACACCATGTTGCAACGGGATGCAAATAAAATAACTGGATTTTGTTATGACTGGAAGTTGCTTATCAACTTCCTGAAATGTGAAACTGTTCTTTTCTGCGCCCCGGTGCACGGGGCTTCAAGTGATACGCGTACGAACTGGAAGGAGTTCTGATTATTGACCCTCAGGGTCAGCCGCTAATCGTGAAAAGTGTAGTCAGATATCTCGGCATTTGGTTGGATCATTTTCTGTATTTTAACAAACATATAGAGAAGGCTTTGACCAATGCTAGAAAAGCCTTTGCTGTGGCAAGAAAGCTGTTTTACAGTAGCCAACTTGATACCAGGGTGAAGGAATTCTGCTACATGGCCATCATAAGGCCAGTCATGGTATATGGTTGTTCCCTTTGGTTCAAAGTGAGCCCTTCCTAAATGGAAAAGATGAGGGTGTTCGAGAGGGTGTCTTAGGACCTGTCTCCGGTTGTATCGGACACCTGAATCCGAGTACAAGAAGTACTATCGCAACGAAGTTTTGTACAACAGGGCTAACGTGAAAATAGTAGAAATGGAAATAAACATAAGAGTTATAAAAAAATATTCAGAAATATCTTACACAGAATGTTCAGATCCCATAGGTACTCGTATATACACACAAATTAAGTAAACACATCCAGGACATGTTAGATAGTAAGATCATCCGCCCAAGTAACTCTCCTTATTCCGCCCCAAAATGGATGGTACCTTAGTAGATCGATGCCAGCGGTAAGCAGAAATGGAGGCTGGTCATCGATTACCGTAAACTTAACAACGTAAATATAGATGACAAATACCCAATTATAAACATGGACGATATTCTAGACAAGTTTGACTAGTGAAATAATTCACAACTTTAGATTTAGCAAAAAGTTTCCATCGGATAGAAATATCGGAAGCGGCTATCCATAAAACACTTCGGACTTTTGCGTATGCCATTCGGTCTTAAAACGGCCCAGGCACATTTCAAAGTGTTATGAACCATGTGCTGAAAGACTTTATTAATAAGATATGCCTCGTCTACATGAATGATTTCATCATGTTTTCAACATCCTTACAAGAACATATGGATAATCTCAAGAAAATATTTGAACGTCTAAAGTAAGTTAACTTAAGGATACAACTAGATAAATCAGAATTCCTGAAGAAAGAGACTGAATGCCTCGGGCCTGTTTTAACCCAAACTGGAATCAAACCTGGACCCTAAGAAAATCATGTATGGTTCAATTTCCAATCCCTAAACAAAGCAAACAGTTTTTAGGATTTACGGGCTACTACAGTAAGTTTATAAAGCATTATTCAATGATTGCCAACCAAATAACTATGTTTCTTAAAAATAATGCAATGATAACATAAATAATGCAGATGACTGAAATAGTCTTGAAACACTAAAAAGACTTCTTACAAGTGACCCTATCTTACACTATGCTGATTTTGATAAAGAATTTACCCTTACTACAGACGCATCCAACTACGCGATTGGAGTAGTCCTCTCGCAAGACAAGCACCCAATTTGCTACGCAAGTCGCACACTTAATGAACACGAAATCAACTAGCACAATAGATAAAAAACTCCTTGCTATAGTGTGATGCACACAATTTTTCAGAATTGTATTGAAACTCACCACAAGCCACTGAGTTGCACCATCAAGAATAGGGATCGAACAAGTAAACATAGCGGACGTTACATAAATATTATATATCACCCAAAACCCAAACATAGAATCAGACAATTTGTTAACAACTGCGAAATATGTAGTTTATAGAAATACGATAGAAGTCCCCCGAAAATACCCTACAAAACCACTGAAACACCAGCTGAGCCCAACGATACTGTCCACATACACGTTCTTAACACATTAGGAAAACAACTTTATATAACTACCATAGTCAAATTCACCCAAGCGTTTAGAATTACTGGGCGCACCTGGACAAAGTTTAAGGCTAGAATTTTACAATATCTCAGTACTCAAGGGAAGATTAATAAAATAATTGTTTTCAGGCATTACTATTTTATTCCTGCCAAGTAACTCTCCTTATTCCACCCCAAAATGGATGGTACCTAAGTAGATCGATGCCAGCGGGAAGCAGAAATGGAGGCTGGTCATCGATTACCGTAAACTTAACAACGTAAATATAGATGACAAATACCCAATTATAAACATGGACGATATTCTAGACAAGTTGGACTAGTGAAATAATTCACAACTTTAGATTTAGCAAAAAGTTTCCATCGGATAGAAATATCGGAAGCGGCTATCCATAAAACACTTCGGACTTTTGCGTATGCCATTCGGTCTTAAAACGGCCCAGGCACATTTCAAAGTGTTATGAACCATGTGCTGAAAGACTTTATTAATAAGATATGCCTCGTCTACATGAATGATATCATCATGTTTTCAACATCCTTACAAGAACATATGGATAATCTCAAGAAAATATTTGAACGTCTAAAGTAAGTTAACTTAAGGATACAACTAGATAAATCAGAATTCCTGAAGAAAGAGACTGAATGCCTCGGGCCTGTTTTAACCCAAACTGGAATCAAACCTGGACCCTAAGAAAATCATGTATGGTTCAATTTCCAATCCCTAAACAAAGCAAACAGTTTTTAGGATTTACGGGCTACTACAGTAAGTTTATAAAGCATTATTCAATGATTGCCAACCAAATAACTATGTTTCTTAAAAATAATGCAATGATAACATAAATAATGCAGATGACTGAAATAGTCTTGAAACACTAAAAAGACTTCTTACAAGTGACCCTATCTTACACTATGCTGATTTTGATAAAGAATTTACCCTTACTACAGACGCATCCAACTACGCGATTGGAGTAGTCCTCTCGCAAGACAAGCACCCAATTTGCTACGCAAGTCGCACACTTAATGAACACGAAATCAACTAGCACAATAGATAAAAAACTCCTTGCTATAGTGTGATGCACACAATTTTTCAGAATTGTATTGAAACTCACCACAAGCCACTGAGTTGCACCATCAAGAATAGGGATCGAACAAGTAAACATAGCGGACGTTACATAAATATTATATATCACCCAAAACCCAAACATAGAATCAGACAATTTGTTAACAACTGCGAAATATGTAGTTTATAGAAATACGATAGAAGTCCCCCGAAAATACCCTACAAAACCACTGAAACACCAGCTGAGCCCAACGATACTGTCCACATACACGTTCTTAACACATTAGGAAAACAACTTTATATAACTACCATAGTCAAATTCACCCAAGCGTTTAGAATTACTGGGCGCACCTGGACAAAGTTTAAGGCTAGAATTTTACAATATCTCAGTACTCAAGGGAAGATTAATAAAATAATTGTTTTCAGGCATTACTATTTTATTCCTGCCAAGTAACTCTCCTTATTCCACCCCAAAATGGATGGTACCTAAGTAGATCGATGCCAGCGGGAAGCAGAAATGGAGGCTGGTCATCGATTACCGTAAACTTAACAACGTAAATATAGATGACAAATACCCAATTATAAACATGGACGATATTCTAGACAAGTTGGACTAGTGAAATAATTCACAACTTTAGATTTAGCAAAAAGTTTCCATCGGATAGAAATATCGGAAGCGGCTATCCATAAAACACTTCGGACTTTTGCGTATGCCATTCGGTCTTAAAACGGCCCAGGCACATTTCAAAGTGTTATGAACCATGTGCTGAAAGACTTTATTAATAAGATATGCCTCGTCTACATGAATGATATCATCATGTTTTCAACATCCTTACAAGAACATATGGATAATCTCAAGAAAATATTTGAACGTCTAAAGTAAGTTAACTTAAGGATACAACTAGATAAATCAGAATTCCTGAAGAAAGAGACTGAATGCCTCGGGCCTGTTTTAACCCAAACTGGAATCAAACCTGGACCCTAAGAAAATCATGTATGGTTCAATTTCCAATCCCTAAACAAAGCAAACAGTTTTTAGGATTTACGGGCTACTACAGTAAGTTTATAAAGCATTATTCAATGATTGCCAACCAAATAACTATGTTTCTTAAAAATAATGCAATGATAACATAAATAATGCAGATGACTGAAATAGTCTTGAAACACTAAAAAGACTTCTTACAAGTGACCCTATCTTACACTATGCTGATTTTGATAAAGAATTTACCCTTACTACAGACGCATCCAACTACGCGATTGGAGTAGTCCTCTCGCAAGACAAGCACCCAATTTGCTACGCAAGTCGCACACTTAATGAACACGAAATCAACTAGCAAAATAGATAAAGAACTCCTTGCTATAGTGTGATGCACACAATTTTTCAGAATAGTATTGAAACTCACCACAAGCCACTGAGTTGCACCATCAAGAATAGGGATCGAACAAGTAAACATAGCGGACGTTACACCAATAAAAATGAAAACAATTGCGAATGCGAATCCGCTGTTAATATTGAAAAAAAAACCGAATAACAATCAATAAAATAGTATCTGAATCACTTAGATTAAATCAACTTTAACTACTTTACAGCAACTGAAAAATTTTAACCGCCAATGAATTAGATGAACAATCCATAATCACCTTGGTGATTTTCCAAGTAAGCTCAATGCCATTGTACTTGATGATGAGTTTTATGATTTATTCGAAATAAATTTAACAAACAATTTCTCAAATAACCACACGTTTAAGATTATCAGATGTTTAAAGAATTAAAGAATATAACTAGCGAAGGGAAGCATACGGTATTAAGTGAAAATTAACACAAAAGAAACAATCACAGAGGTATTGATGCTGTGTTGAAAGAATTAAAAAATATTATATATCACCCAAAACCCAAACATAGAATCAGACAATTTGTTAACAACTGCGAAATATGTAGTTTATAGAAATACGATAGAAGTCCCCCGAAAATACCCTACAAAACCACTGAAACACCAGCTGAGCCCAACGATACTGTCCACATACACGTTCTTAACACATTAGGAAAACAACTTTATATAACTACCATAGTCAAATTCACCCAAGCGTTTAGAATTACTGGGCGCACCTGGACAAAGTTTAAGGCTAGAATTTTACAATATCTCAGTACTCAAGGGAAGATTAATAAAATAATTGTTTTCAGGCATTACTACTTCAACAATTTTTGAAAGATGAAAAATTCGAGACCCATTTTTCTTTTAAAAGCAATATAATTATAATACTATTAACGAACACATCAAATTACTAAAAACACGACGAGAAAAATAACGATGAAACTGTGAAGAGAATATATTACGAATTATAAGATTTTATAAAACGTAAACCATAAAATATCCACGATAAACACACTTTTCCTTTGTAGAATAAAAGACAATAATAAACTGCTTATCAGACAAAACAATAAACAAGTAAAATTTAACACTGATATTGCAGAACAAATACATAATACTTATAACAGAATATGTTAGAAACCAACAACTCACACCGAAACAACTTATATATGACATGACAGACGAAATTTGTAATAGAATAGCTAACGTAGAAGACGAAATGCAGTACTTGCAATACTTATACCAAATCAAATATTGCATCAACCTCCTAGCCACAATATTGACGGCAAATTGTTTTCTCTGTGAAGCTTGGTATTATACCAACCGATATCTTATCGGAAAGTAATTAATGACTATCACAGGTGCACGCACGCAAAAATCGCCATCATCCTACTCATTCCCAAATATTCAGACGAAACCATATTCAGATTAATATTTGAACCAATTCCGAATACAAATTATAAATCTTTATATCTAGAGACACGAGAGCTGTTAGTAAGTCCATATATAGATATTTTCACTACTAACGTAAAAGACAATCTTTCGAAAAACCTAATTAATTTAGGAGACAATTGTATAAAGAAACAATATAAAAGTAATACAACTTTGAAGAGGCACAATTTTTTCATCCAAGCATGAAAACATAGGATAAACTAATCTCACCAAACTATATGACTTAAATAAAAGAAAAAACGTCAATACCCGATATAAAGTTGGAAAATATATACCTTAAGCAAATAAAATTCGAAATATTGGCAAAATATTGTACACTAATAAAAATTGTAATGTAATAAGCCTATGTCCTAATTTGACCGTAATGTTTATAATTTCCATACTTATAATCTTTTATGTATACATCAAACAGAGTTAACAATCTCTCCAGATGGCGTCGGTGAATCAATCAACGGTTGGGAGAGTACCCACTAAACCCTTACCAAAAATAATATAATATTGTGCAAAACTGAAAGACGAGCAATTGCACTCGAACCCACATGTAGATCGATATACGAATGACGGACCCGGAAAAATTATATTGTCACTCAGAATGACGCAATATGGAAGCATGGAAATGAATGTGAAAACGAGTACATGGGGAAATAAATTGCGAGGTTTGGTGTACGCAAAAATAAATGTAGAATTTAATCAATAGATAATGTTCAATAAAAGAACGACCCGAGAGACCTCCTGTTTTTTTTTTGTTTTCAATGAAAAGATGTTTTAATATAAAACTGGTAATCTGGGTGCCAGGACATGAAGATCATGAAAAGGCTGACATACAAGCCAAGGCTGGTGCACAGATACCTTTCATCGGGCGCCCCGCTCAAACACAAATCTTCAAATACACAAATGGATCACTGAACAAAGGAATCACACAAAATCTGCTTCAAATTGTGCAACTTGAAGAAAATTAACTTCACGGATAATGAGGATCAGTACTGATCATAAACTACTTGAGGTTAATATAATAGGAACAGAGCTGCCATTTTAATAGATAACGACATTAAGGAAGAGACTTTCAAGAAATCTCTTCTAGAAAAATTGTTAAATTTCTAAAGACAGCACTTAAGTCCTAGACCAAAAGAAGGGGGTACAAGAGATCTTTATGTACGTAGTGCAAGTGTCTATATGACACACCCCAAAATGTTCAATTCAATTCCCTTGATATAAAGGAATTGTAAGACACATAATTAATAATAAAATATAATAATAATATGGGTGGAGCTACAGTGCGAAACGGACCTGGGCCTAGCTTCTTAGCAACCACTCGTGTTGTGCGTGCTATTGTTCTCTCACGCGCGGAAGGGACCTACAGTTTAATGCCGACAACGAACGGCGGAGTTGAGAAGCTGTTTCTAGACAGGAATACTCTTTAAGCATTGCCAGTGACTCGAAAGAGATGGAGCCGTGAATTATAAAAGGTGGTAAATTCGGGTATCGAACCTGGCACCCTCTGCGTAGGAGTCGACGCACTTACCCACTACGCCACGGCGACGCAGACATACAATTATTACATATACATTCTAAAAGGTGGTTAAAACAAAAATTAAATGAATACAGTACCTATACTTTAGCCAATTTTAAAATGCTGCATGTTTATCGCTACGTTACAATTTTTAAACCAAAAATACCTACGTATTGAGAATTTACCCTGCACTTACCATCACTGTGACCGACTGTGTCACTTTAGCACTCACAATATCTCATAAGCCGTTTGCTGTTTGCAAGAATTTCATTTGAAATTTCCGGGCCTATTTAATGTTCTGTAATTTATCTATCCTCTGCAGATCACTATCCATATTGTTTAACACAAAGTTAAACAGTTATTATTTACTATTTAATTCAAACTCGCTCTATTTTAATTACCCTTGCTCAGAAAAATTTCTAAGTATGTATATCTATAATTTTCCCACGAAAACAATGTTTTGAATTACCTTTTACTTAAAAAAAACACGGAAGAATGAATGAATGAATGAATGAATAAAAAACACGGAAGAATGAATAAATGAATGAATGAATGAATTTCCTTATTTCGTATTTAATTTACAATAGAGTGGCCACGCAATTTACATACAGATATTCGATACTACTTAGGATCTTTCAACTGAAGCATTATCTTTTGAATCATAAATTTGAATCACAAACTTTCAATATAAAAAAATAAAGAATAATATTAATAATAAAATAAGAGTTATTGCATATAATAATAATATAAATTTTATAATTGAAATAAATAAATAAATAAATATCAATTAAATAAATAAATAAATGAATATATAAATAAATAAATAAATATATAAATAAATAAATAAGTGAACAAATAAATATGCAAATCAATAACAAAAGGAAAATTAAATAACAGACAATATGAGCATGAAACAATAAATAATGTAAATGTGGTAATGACGAAGCTGCTGTATCCACGGCAGCAGCAACAACAACAACAGATGCACCAACCACAATAGCAGCAACAACATCAAAAGCTGCGCTAGCAGCACTAGCGACACCCGCAGCGGCAGCTGCAACAACAATAACATCAGAGATCACGGCGGCGAATATGCCAGCAACGTCAACAGCAGCAGTTCCGCCTTCAGCAATAGCGGCTGCACTAGCCGACTCGGTTATATACGAGTCGGCAGAAGGGGAGGGAAGATATATGGGCCTGGGGAACAGGTACCAGGTCTTCTCCGCCAACGAAGAGGATGAAGAACTGGAATGTAAGCAGAGCCTTCACGAATTGAGAGCCGCCAGCTCCAGCTCACCGAGAAGAGACGCTCAATTGAGCAACAGGAGGCCGAGCTGGCCGCCGTGGTACAAATAATGAGGGAGAAGCTGGCCGCGTGGAAATTTTTTTTTTTTTTTTTTTTTCAATTTTCAATTCAATTTTATTGTATAAATTCATTTTGCAATTTTCGCATTGTTTATCTGCAAAGCCTGAATGGCTTGTCTGCTGATGACTAGTCACAAAAATGTTGCAAATATATGCGTTGAAATTCAAGTAAAACAGTTTTGAATACATTACAATTAACAATTAAGAGTTGTTTCAATTTACAGATATTACGCAAGAATATAATAGATGACGATTTTTGGATTTACAATGACATTTTACATTTTAGTTTTAAGAGTTTAAATATATTTCTTTTGCTTTTTTAACCATGTCTCTTTTTTGTAGGTTGCGAATTTCCCTTGGGAGTTCGTTAAGGATGGTTGGAGTTGTTACCTTAAAAGTTCTTCGACCATACTCATTCCAGTACCTCGGAACTTCACATAGCTGCTGCTGTCGTCGTCTGGTGTTCACCAAAGCGGCTCAGGCGGCTGCACGGCTGCGACAACAAGCCGCACAGTCTCAAAAACAGCTGGAAATCCAATGCCAGCAACAGCAACAACAAGAACCAACAGAGAAACCGCAGGCGCTGCTAAAAGGCACCCAGCAGCCGCCAAGAAAAACGCAGGGTCAACAGCAGCAGCAGAAGCAGCAGCAGAAACATCAGCAACAACAACAGCAACAGCTGGCGAAGAAGCAGCAAGAGCAGACACATCCAACAAGAGTGAGATGACCACCGATAAACATCTTCGGTGCGGAGACCAAGGCTCTTCAAAATCTATGTAAGTGGGCTGTTGTAGGGTCTCCAAAATCTATGTAAGTGGGCTGTTGTACACTTAGATAAATTAGATCTCCCATTTAAGATTAAATATAGGATGCCCCTCAGGCACACCGTGTATTGCCACTATATGGCAGTGCACGAATTAATTAGGCAGGCGTTGGAGAAGGCGGGGAATGAGTACTACACGTACATCCCGAAAGGAGAAAAACTCCAGACTCTGCTCCTTATGAACAGAGATCCTTCTACGGATCCGGAGGAAATTCTCGCTGTGCTGCGCCAGGCGCATAGCGACGATCTACGCATAGTAGGAGTTAAGCCGTTTGTCACTGCGGTGGCACGAAGGGAGAATAGGCGTTTGCCTATGTTCCTTGTTCAGATAACGCCCACTAGCAACGGAGAGCTCCTCAAGAGAATTAAACACTTGGGGAGTGTTGCTATTAGGTGGGACACATTAAAAAAAGGTAACACGATGCAGTGTGCTAGAGGTTCGGGCATGCCGCGGCGAACTGCAGGATGGAGTTCCGCTGCGTGGAATGCGCTGAAAACCACAGTAGTGGAGAATGTCCTCTAAGAAAGGACAAAGTCGAAGACAGGAGCACCCTCAAATGTGCAATATGTAGGACTAAAGGGCCCCCCGCTTGTTATACGGGCTGCCCGAAAGTGCAAGAACTTTAAAACAAGTTCGAAAGGAGGACACTAAAAACAGTGGCAACAAGGCCAGTGCCTCGCGTTCCAGCCACCGCTGTTACGCCAGGCATATCCTATGCCCAAATGGCATCATGCAGAGAACCGGCAAAACACACAGTGCCAAAGGTGACCGCGGTCCTAGTGACCCGGCAGCTGGAGGCAAAAAAGCATTGCTGAACAAGCAGAGCGGACTGCTCGCTTGGAACAGCCGTTCCTTCAACAGGCAGTCAGAATAGATGTCATCTATTCCAGACTGTCTGGCGAACAAGCCACAACGGCCTCAATATAATGGCTGCACGCGCTGCTGACGACCTTAAGATCCTCGCGATAAATGTAAATTCACTAATAGGGACCAACAGGAAACTTTCCTTCGGCCAACTGTTAAGAGATCACAATCCTGATGTGATAATGGTTAGCGAAACGAAGCTCAACCAAAAGCACACCCTCAGGTATAATAAGTACAATATTACTCGGAGAGAATCGCTCTTTTAATTAAGAAATCTTTTAATCATAAGTTTAAGTATAACAATGAAGCGCGTATGTTTCGTTTGCTAGAGACGTGTATCGCACGCATTCTGCTCTCGGGTGGTAAGCAATTGCACGTGATCACTCTCTATGCACCGGATAATAATAATCTCGAACATAATTTCATTCCAGAGCTCGAAACTCTCTTCAGATGTCTCCGACTGAGCTCGTAAGATATTTATTATATAATTGCAGGAGATTTCAACTCCAGGCATCATGACTGGGGATGCAATAGGAATTGCGCACGGGAGATCGCCTTATACAACTGGTTGATTGGGCATGATGAATTGAGGGCTGATCTGCTTGCAACCGAAATACCATCATTTCCCAGAAGCGGGAATTATCTGGATCTACTATTGATTGACAGACGACTGACAATGCAGGATGTAGAAACAAACACACGGAATTAAATTAAATTAATATTAACCACGATTGAGTACGATAGTGATCATCTTGCTTTTTCAGCGGTTATTCAACTCCCGAACGAGGTGGCTGATCTGGGGGAATATGTCCAGCGAAATCCTTATAATTACAATAAGGCTCGCTGACCACGTTTCTCCAGGGGCTTAGCCAGGGAACTCCGGTCGAGTGCAATAAATCCGCCAACGAACAGAAACCTAACGAACGAGGAGGTTGATAGGTACCTCAAACAAATGGACGATGCCATAGTGCGTACAATGGCAAGAACAATACCGAAGGTAGTGCCGACCGATGACTGCGATGTCTATCGGAATGCCACCATCGACGCTCTTCACGTGCAGAAAAGTAGACTGCTGTCAAGACTCAAACTCTTGCACAGACAGTTTACAGATCCGAGAAGTCCGGAAGTTAGATCCCTGAAGTCAGAGATCAAAAACCTCCAACAGCTAAACAAATAAATTATAATACCATATAATACCATTGCCTCCAATACCAAGCTTGCATTGGGGCATTAAAATCCGGACTGTACGATCCAACAACCCGGGTATGTTCCCGCAAGTAAATAAATTATTCAGAAGGAAAGATCAAAATGACATTCCGATCGTCCGACTGCCGAGAACAAACGACAACGCACAGCGCAGTTGATATAGATCCAGATGAGTCCGTGCTAGATGACGAATTCTTCGTGGTCGAAGATCCCCAAGAGAAGGTTAAGACCATAGGCGCTATTTTCGAGAAAGTGTATAATGTCAACGAGGTCAGTCGACCAAATCGCGATCTAGAGAACAGAGCCCTGGTTAATCACTTCTATCTCCGTCAGGAGATCAGTCGATGGCGATTTGAGAATCCTGGTTTCACCAGATTCGATGACGTAAATACGGCAAATAATGCCATCGCCAACGATGTAAATCACATAGTGATCACGCAAGAAGATCGCCAGGGGGTCTTTAAATCCATGAAGAACAAGTAATCGGCTGGGATAGATGGTATCCCGAACATCGTGCTCAACCATCTTCCTCCGGCGGCAGTGGAAATTTGCACTACACTACACACAATTCGCTTAGTAATGCACATTACCCGGCACATTGGAAGACAGCTGTAGTGCAACCAGTCCCTAAAGGGCATAAGAACAAAAGCAGTCTAATCTTCGGTCGATAAGTCTACTTCCTTGCATTAGCAAGGCATTTGAAAAGATTTTTCAGGACAATAATATTCTACCGGACAACCAATTTGGATTTAGGGCAAGGCATTCGACAGTGCATGCTGCTGCAAAGTTGGTTTCCGACAGACAATGGAAAATGGATAAAAACAGTGTACGGGTGCCTGTCTGTTCTATTTGGAAAAGGCATTTGATACCGTCTGTTTAGAAGGCCTTTTCCTTTAGTTGGTCAGACTTAGGCTAAATAAACCATTGCTATACATGATTTATGATATGATAACAGGTAGGAAGTTCGTCGTGAAATTTGGCGGCATAACGTCAAGTAGAATATTTAGTATAGAAAACGGTCTACAACAGGGGGCTGTAGGATCCCCATTATTGTTTTCTATATTTACTGCAGATCTTCTATGGTCTATTCCGCACCTTATCGCGTATGCCGATGACCTGGTGGCTTACATATCAGCACCGAAGGTAGTAGTCATTAACACCATGTTGCAACGGGATGCAAATAAAATAACTGGATTTTGTTATGACTGGAAGTTGCTTATCAACTTCCTGAAATGTGAAACTGTTCTTTTCTGCGCCCCGGTGCACGGGGCTTCAAGTGATACGCGTACGAACTGGAAGGAGTTCTGATTATTGACCCTCAGGGTCAGCCGCTAATCGTGAAAAGTGTAGTCAGATATCTCGGCATTTGGTTGGATCATTTTCTGTATTTTAACAAACATATAGAGAAGGCTTTGACCAATGCTAGAAAAGCCTTTGCTGTGGCAAGAAAGCTGTTTTACAGTAGCCAACTTGATACCAGGGTGAAGGAATTCTGCTACATGGCCATCATAAGGCCAGTCATGGTATATGGTTGTCCCCTTTGGTTCAAAGTGAGCCCTTCCTAAATGGAAAAGATGAGGGTGTTCGAGAGGGTGTCTTAGGACCTGTCTCCGGTTGTATCGGACACCTGAATCCGAGTACAAGAAGTACTATCGCAACGAAGTACAACATGGTTACGTGAAAAAAGTAGACAATTTTATAATTTCACTAACGGTGTATGATGTCTACCAACAGTCTGATCTTCGGGGCTTATTACTTGAACTTTATGTATCATGAGAGGGCGCGCTACACCGGCCTTATTCCACCTGAGGCTTTCCTCTAATTAGATTCGTTAAATCTGATTCAGGGCATGAGTGGATGTCCTATAATCTTCCACGCTGTACGCCGAACAGTTGACAGACGACTCCACTACGAATCGGATATCGCTCGGGAACACGAGGATCAGCTCCGGTTCAGTAGAGCGATCCCGGCTCGTTATAGGAGAGAGAGTGCAAAGGAGCGGCACTTCTTTTGGTAGTAAAACCAGAACCAGTCTCCCGATCGCCCGATCGCCCGATCGCCCGATCGGATAGTCGGTATGCTGGACCACAGCCCACTTACATAGATTGAAGTCAGGTTAAGTTAGACTAAGAAAAAAAAAAAAAAACAACAAAAAACCAAAAAAAAATAAAACACCAAAAAACAAAAAAAAAAAAGGTGTATAAAGGCGTGTCGATTATATATGTCCAGTATATAAATAACGTACACGCCCTTGTACACACGTCCGCAATGTCACGGCAATAGTTTAAGTTAATTAGAGTTAGGGTTAGTTAGTTTTAAGAAAATTAAAAAAAATATGTTTAGAGCGCCAAGTTTTTCCTAAGTTTTCTTGGCCAGTAAGCAAAACCAATAAAGATTGTCCATATGGACTGCAAAAAAAAATATTAATAGTAGACGCCTAAAGGCAAATAGATAAGTAAGTTTAGTTTATTTTAGAGCACCTGCGAAGGGTCAGTAAGATAGATTTAAAGAACATGAATTGTTTAGATATTAAGATAGATTTAATCATTTTTGTCTAGTTTTAAGAATCATGAATTTAAAAAATAAAAATGAATTTTAATGTTAAAAAAAAAGCTGTTTGCTGTTAGCAAGAATTTCATTTGAAATTTCCGGGCCTATTTACTGTTCTGCAACTTATCTATCCTCTGCAGATCACTATCCTTATTGTTTTTTTTTAGCTATTATTTTCAATTTAATTCAAAATCTGCTATATATTAAATTACCCTTGCTCAGAAAAATTAAATACTTTCAAAATTTCTAAGTATGTATATCTATAATTTTCCCACGAAAACAATGTTTTGAATTGCCTTTTACTTAAAAAAAAAACACGGAAGAATGAATGAATGAATGAATTTCCACGCAATTTACATACAGAGATTCGATACTACTTAGGATCTTTCAACTGAAGCATTATGTTTGGAATCATAAATTTGGGATATGTTACGAAAAGATAACTTTGAAGGAAACTACGACAAAACTTTCAATATAAAAAAAATAAAGAATAATATTAATAATAAAATAAGAGTACTTGCATGTAATAATAATATAAAATATTATAATTAAAATAAATAAATAAATAAATATCTAAATAAATAAATAAATTAATTAATATATAAATAAATAAATAAATGAACAAATAAGTATGCAAATAAATAACAAAAGGAAAATTAAATAACAGACAATATGAACATGAAACAATAAATAGTAAATAGATACATAGATAAATCATACAAACTTTAACTATATTAGACAAATATCAGACAGTTCATTGATTTATAGCACGATTATCTGAAGAAACAGAGTTCTGTAAAACTGTATCTGTAAGCTTAGTAATTTATTATTTTATTATAATGTAATGTATTTTATTATAATGTAAATTAGAACATGATCTGGTATCTTAGTAAAGCAACTATTCCTTACCGTTTTTGGGACACTCAAGTCAATAGAAGTATGGATGTGCTCGCAAAATTTTTCAAAAAAGCTATCAATGTGGTCGCTGGTAATTTTTTCAACGTTTGTTGAGATGTTACGATGTGTCAACTTCAGTTCTGAATGATATCGTGTCCAATTCGCGCGTTTAAAATCTAGGTGGTGTTCCACTGATTCTTTTCCAGGTTTGTGAATTTCGCAAAGAATTGGATTATGATCAGAATTAAGGTCATTGTATGCAAGCGGCAGAGAACATAATCTAGGTGAATGGGAATGAAGAGGTCAAGTGTAGATAGTAGACCTCACGAATTATCTGAAATATACGTTGGACTAGTCGGAAATAATACCCTAAACGAGAACACATTGGACAGATCTGACAATAAAGCACCTTCAATTTCTGTGTCTACAGCCACAATGGCCTCAATATAATGGCTGCACGCGCTGCTGACGACCTTAAGATCCTCGCGATAAATGTAAATTCACTAATAGGGACCAACAGGAAACTTTCCTTCGGCCAACTGTTAAGAGATCACAATCCTGATGTGATAATGGTTAGCGAAACGAAGCTCAACCAAAAGCACACCCTCAGGTATAATAAGTACAATATTACTCGGAGAGACCGCACCCATCATGGTGGCGGAATCGCTCTTTTAATTAAGAAATCTTTTAATCATAAGTTTAAGTATAACAATGAAGCGCGTAGGTTTCGTTTGCTAGAGACGTGTATCGCACGCATTCTGCTCTCGGGTGGTAAGCAATTGCACGTGATCACTCTCTATGCACCGGATAATAATAATCTCGAACATAATTTCATTCCAGAACTCGAAACTCTCTTCAGATGTCTCCGACTGAGCTCGGAAGATACTTATTATATAATTGCAGGAGATTTCAACTCCAGGCATCATGACTGGGGATGCAATAGGAATTGCGCACGGGAGATCGCCTTATACAACTGGTTGATTGGGCATGATGAATTGAGGGCTGATCTGCTTGCAACCGAAATACCATCATTTCCCAGAAGCGGGAATTATCTGGATCTACTATTGATTGACAGACGACTGACAATGCAGGATGTAGAAACAAACACACGGAATTAAATTAAATTAATATTAACCACGATTGAGTATGATAGTGATCATCTTGCTTTTTCAGCGGTTATTCAACTCCCGAACGAGGTGGCTGATCTGGGGGAATATGTCCAGCGAAATCCTTATAATTACAATAAGGCTCGCTGACCACGTTTCTCCAGGGGCTTAGCCAGGGAACTCCGGTCGAGTGCAATAAATCCGCCAACGAACAGAAACCTAACGAACGAGGAGGTTGATAGGTACCTCAAACAAATGGACGATGCCATAGTGCGTACAATGGCCAGAACAATACCGAAGGTAGTGCCGACCGATGACTGCGATGTCTATCGGAATGCCACCATCGACGCTCTTCACGTGCAGAAAAGTAGACTGCTGTCAAGACTCAAACTCTTGCACAGACAGTTTACAGATCCGAGAAGTCCGGAAGTTAGATCCCTGAAGTCAGAGATCAAAAACCTCCAACAGCTAAACAAATAAATTATAATACCATATAATACCATTGCCCCCAATACCAAGCTTGCATTGGGGCATTAAAATCCGGGCTGTACGATCCAACAACCCGGGTATGTTCCCGCAAGTAAATAAATTATTCAGAAGGAAAGATCAAAATGACATTCCGATCGTCCGACTGCCGAGAACAAACGACAACGCACAGCGCAGTTGATATAGATCCAGATGAGTCCGTGCTAGATGACGAATTCTTCGTGGTCGAAGATCCCCAAGAGAAGGTTAAGACCATAGGCGCTATTTTCGAGAAAGTGTATAATGTCAACGAGGTCAGTCGACCAAATCGCGATCTAGAGAACAGAGCCCTGGTTAATCACTTCTATCTCCGTCAGGAGATCAGTCGATGGCGATTTGAGAATCCTGGTTTCACCAGATTCGATGACGTAAATACGGCAAATAATGCCATCGCCAACGATGTAAATCACATAGTGATCACGCAAGAAGATCGCCAGGGGGTCTTTAAATCCATGAAGAACAAGTAATCGGCTGGGATAGATGGTATCCCGAACATCGTGCTCAACCATCTTCCTCCGGCGGCAGTGGAAATTTGCACTACACTACACACAATTCGCTTAGTAATGCACATTACCCGGCACATTGGAAGACAGCTGTAGTGCAACCAGTCCCTAAAGGGGATAAGAACAAAAGCAGTCTAATCTTCGGTCGATAAGTCTACTTCCTTGCATTAGCAAGGCATTTGAAAAGATTTTTCAGGACAATAATATTCTACCGGACAACCAATTTGGATTTAGGGCAAGGCATTCGACAGTGCATGCTGCTGCAAAGTTGGTTTCCGACAGACAATGGAAAATGGATAAAAACAGTGTACGGGTGCCTGTCTGTTCTATTTGGAAAAGGCATTTGATACCGTCTGTTTAGAAGGCCTTTTCCTTTAGTTGGTCAGACTTAGGCTAAATAAACCATTGCTATACATGATTTATGATATGATAACAGGTAGGAAGTTCGTCGTGAAATTTGGCGGCATAACGTCAAGTAGAATATTTAGTATAGAAAACGGTCTACAACAGGGGGCTGTAGGATCCCCATTATTGTTTTCTATATTTACTGCAGATCTTCTATGGTCTATTCCGCACCTTATCGCGTATGCCGATGACCTGGTGGCTTACATATCAGCACCGAAGGTAGTAGTCATTAACACCATGTTGCAACGGGATGCAAATAAAATAACTGGATTTTGCTATGACTGGAAGTTGCTTATCAACTTCCTGAAATGTGAAACTGTTCTTTTCTGTGCCCCGGTGCACGGGGCTTCAAGTGATACGCGTACGAACTGGAAGGAGTTCTGATTATTGACCCTCAGGGTCAGCCGCTAATCGTGAAAAGTGTAGTCAGATATCTCGGCATTTGGTTGGATCATTTTCTGTATTTTAACAAACATATAGAGAAGGCTTTGACCAATGCTAGAAAAGCCTTTGCTGTGGCAAGAAAGCTGTTTTACAGTAGCCAACTTGATACCAGGGTGAAGGAATTCTGCTACATGGCCATTATAAGGCCAGTCATGGTATATGGTTGTCCCCTTTGGTTCAAAGTGAGCCCTTTCTAAATGGAAAAGATGAGGGTGTTCGAGAGGGTGTCTTAGGACCTGTCTCCGGTTGTATCGGACACCTGAATCCGAGTACAAGAAGTACTATCGCAACGAAGTTTTGTACAACAGGGCTAACGTGAAAATAGTAGACAATTTTATAATTTCACTAACGCCACGACAGATTGCAAGGAGTATGACGTCTACCAACAGTCTGATCTTCGGGGCTTATTACCCGAACTTTATGTATCATGAGAGGGTGCGCTACACCGGCCTTATTCCACCTGAGGCTTTCCTCTAATTAGATTCGTTAAATCTGATTCAGGACATGAGTGGATGTCCTATAATCTTCCACGCTGTACGCCGAACAGTTGACAGACGACTCCACTACGAATCGGATATCGCTCGGGAACACGAGGATCAGCTCCGGTTCAGTAGAGCGATCCCGGCTCGTTATAGGAGAGAGAGTGCAAAGGAGCGGCACTTCTTTTGGTAGTAAAACCAGAACCAGTCTCCGGCATCGCCAACGCCCGATCGGATAGTCGGTCTGCTGGACCACAGCCCACTTACATAGATTGAAGTCAGGTTAAGTTAGACTAAGAAAAAAAAAAAAAAAAACAACAAAAAACCAAAAAAAAATAAAACACCAAAAAACAAAAAAAAAAAGGTGTATAAAGGCGTGTCGATTATATATGTCCAGTATATAAATAACGTACACGCCCTTGTACACACGTCCGCAATGTCACGGCAATAGTTTAAGTTAATTAGAGTTAGGGTTAGTTAGTTTTAAGAAAATTAAAAAAAATATGTTTAGAGCGCCAAGTTTTTCCTAAGTTTTCTTGGCCAGTAAGCAAAACCAATAAAGATTGTCCATATGGACTGCAAAAAAAAATATTAATAGTAGACGCCTAAAGGCAAATAGATAAGTAAGTTTAGTTTATTTTAGAGCACCTACGAAGGGTCAGTAAGATAGATTTAAAGAACATGAATTGTTTAGATATTAAGATAGATTTAATCATTTTTGTCTAGTTTTAAGAATCATGAATTTAAGAAATAAAAATGAATTTTAATGTTAAAAAAAAGCCGTTTGCTGTTAGCAAGAATTTCATTTGAAATTTCCGGGCCAATTTACTGTTCTGCAACTTATCTATCCTCTGCAGATCACTATCCTTATTGTTTTTTTTTTAGCTATTATTTTCAATTTAATTCAAGATCTGCTATATATTAGATTACCCTTGCTCAGAAAAATTAAATACTTTCAAAATTTCTAAGTATGTATATCTATAATTTTCCCACGAAAACAATGTTTTGAATTGCCTTTTACTTAAAAAAAACACGGAAGAATGAATGAATGAATGAATTTCCTTATTTCGTATTTAATTTACAATAGAGTGGCCACGCAATTTACATACAGAGATTCGATACTACTTAGGATCTTTCAACTGAAGCATTATGTTTTGAATCATAAATTTGGGATATGTTACGAAAAGATAACCTTGAAGGAAACTACGACAAAACTTTCAATATAAAAAAAATAAAGAATAATATTAATAATAAAATAAGAGTACTTGCATGTAATAATAATATAAAATATTATAATTAAAATAAATAAATAAATAAATAAATAAATAAATATCTAAATAAATAAATTAATTAATTAATATATAAATAAATATATATATATATAAATAAATAAATGAACAAATAAGTATGCAAATAAATAACAAAAGGAAAATTAAATAACAGAAAATATGAACATGAAACAATAAATAGTAAATAGATACATAGATAAGTCATACAAACTTTAACTATATTAGACAAATATCAGACAGTTCATTGATTTATAGCACGATTATCTGAAGAAACAGAGTTCTGTAAAACTGTATCTGTAAGCTTAGTAATTTATTATTTTATTATAATGTAATGTATTTTATTATAATGTAAATTAGAACATGATCTGGTATCTTAGTAAAGCAACTATTCCTTACCGTTTTTGGGACACTCAAGTCAATAGAAGTATGGATGTGCTCGCAAAATTTTTCAAAAAAGCTATCAATGTGGTCGCTGGTAATTTTTTCAACGTTTGTTGAGATGTTACGATGTGTCAACTTCAGTTCTGAATGATATCGTGTCCAATTCGCGCGTTTAAAATCTAGGTGGTGTTCCACTGATTCTTTTCCAGGTTTGTGAATTTCGCAAAGAATTGGATTATGATCAGAATTAAGGTCATTGTATGCAAGCGGCAGAGAACATAATCTAGGTGAATGGGAATGAAGAGGTCAAGTGTAGATAGTAGACCTCACGAATTCAGATGCTTCCTTAAATCAGTATTCAGATGCTGTCCTTTTCGGTAGAAGAATTATCACCAAGGAAATAAACCCAATTGATTTTAATTTTCCTACCATTACCTAATCTTATTTCAACACCTAACCCTGGAACTCTTCCGCCTGTTCTATTTATCCTATTTGCGCAATAGCACTTAAAATGTGCAATGCGGAATATCAACATACCAACAAGAAAATTCACATGTTACTTCTTGATACGTCAGGCATTCCATGTAACAACATTTATATAGTTAATTGACATATAACTTAACACTAGAATACTAAAACTTAGTGGCTAATTGCGTGATCACATTGAATTTTTCTACCTTAGTTTTACAAGAGCCTAGTTTGGTGACCATCTCCATGACAAGGACATTTAGTTCATATATCGTAAGCAAATCGCTCCTCGTATTAACGTTACACATAACTGCTACAGCGGAAATCCAGATAATAAAGTTGGATGGAAGTGGGTACCTAATAATTAAACTATCTCAGTACCTTCAGATACACAGATCATAGAAAGCTTCGATACTATTTTTCACACCGTTAACCTCATTGAAGTACAGAATTTAATATACCAAATATAACTAGATATAGCAACAACATTTGAAAAAGACGAACGTTTAAAACTATAAGCTAAAGAACTTAATGACTTAAAACACACCATTGATTACACATAGACATAAAAGAAGTTTAATAAACATAGGGGGCAATATTATGAAGTGAATTTACGGCATCATAGCTAGTAAGGAGGAACACACAAGATAAAGGTACATTAAGGACATTTATATGAAACAGCAACTGATCAGAATATAAATATTAAGGGATGAGTTAGATGAAATACAGAACAATAGCCGTGTTTTTTTCATCGCTATCGATAGTGAAGTGAAGTAAGATTCAGAAAAACGATTCGCAGTGGCTTTGATTTTTATCTGTCAAATTATATGAAAAAGAAATGAAGTCGAATTTTATCGTGAGCCAGTTTTCACTGCCGATATTATAGGCAGTTATTAGCAGTAGGTTGTTGTATGTGCTTTGAGTGCAAAATCCTACTTCACTATTTATAGATTTTTGAAAAAAACACGTCTAGTATATTTAACAACAGGACGTATGGTAATCAATATACTTACCAACGACGAGAACGACTAATACGACATAGACTTAATAAAGCTAGAGAACATTAAGTTAGCAGTTGGAAAATTTAAAGACACCTAAGCTTTTCTACTAAAAATTTCTAAGACAGTGAAAAATATAGGCAAGTACATTGTCACCGCATTAATAGATAACTCAGAGTTGGACATAAACACACAAACCATTGTCGAATTGATAAATATCCATTGCAAATTAAAAATTATGTATGCATAAGAATGTATATACAAAATAAGTTGCTGAAAATTGTATATACAGTTAATTTGAAGGAAAAAGCAATGTGACAAAAGAAAAGGTGTTAAAAATATATTGATAGAGCTAGACACTGATATATACATATATTTGCTCAAAACTCCAAGAATATACAATTAAATAATTCATGCATTAATCACACAATTATGCTAAATGGAAATTACTTGATAAAACTTTATGAATGTAATGCAAAAATAAATAATTTAGAACTGGAAAATAATCAAATACAAATGTAACACATTCTTTGGAAGAACTACAGCTAGGGCACTAAAAAAACACAAACAAAATTACAGAATTAAAGTTTCAAAAGCAAGTGCATACAATAAGTTTTGTAATAATTGTCGTAGTTATTATTACTGTTCTTAGATATGTGTTTTATTAAATGTATAAAAAGATAAGACAAATTAAAGCAACACATTGAACAAAAAATTGCAAGCTCATAGAGCATGAACATGAAACTTAGGAGGAAGGACGTTCACACTCTCACAATTCTAAGAAATAGAAGGTTTGTGTTGACATCTCTGAGAATATGCATCACAGAATCGCCATGTCATCTGATCCAACCTGGGCAGATCGTGCAACTCTGCTGTTGCATACATTTATGTACGTATCCTCCATTCTTTATGTTCACTGTTCTCAATTTAATCCAGAACATTATCCAAATTGAAGAGTGCTACGCTACCAATGGGCGTAAACTCCTAGCTATAGTTTGGTCTTTACAGAAACTCCAAAATCACCTATACGGTGTAAAGAATCTGAATATTTTCACAGACCATCAACCACTAACATTGGCGATTAAATATGTACAAAAAACCGATTGCAAAAATGAAGAGACGGAGAGTCTTTATAGAATAATTCTACCCGAAATTTTTTTACAAGCCAGGAAAGGAAACCTATGTTGCGGACGCCCTCTCGGGGCAATATTTAAATTATTTGGAGACATCATCTGATATTGGAACTGTGCACTGCGAAGAATCAGTGACAAAGACCATTCGAATTGTACAAAACCCAATAAACTGCTTCAGAAACCAATTAATTATAAATTGAGGGAAATAAACGGATAGAATAACCAAAATACTTTTCAAATCTAGGATTAGACATTCCATTACGTTCAAAATCATAGGCGATATTTTCGATATACTTAAGGGGATCATTAATCCCAATGTTGTTAGTGTCATTCACTGCGAGCTTTCCATTTTAGCAAAAAGTCAAGATAGATTAGTAAAAGAATTTCCATCTGTAAAATTTGTCCATACGGAGAAATTTGTAAGAGACATTTGTAACCAGAATGACCAAACAGAAATCCTAGTAACTGAGCACAATCGAGCTCATCGATCTGTGCAGGAAAATATGCGACAAGTCCTCAATGACTATTGCGTCCCTGAAATTAGGAAGATGCTCAAGGAAATCGTTACAAGTTGTAAGGTGTATGCCGTGCGGCAAAGTACCCCAGTGAAATCCTGCATATAGACATTTATTCAACAGGCAAACTACATTTTTCAACTTGCGTAGATGAATTTTTCGACCAAAAACAACCCTTTTTGGCTATTCTCAATGTTTAGAAGAATACAAAAACTCTAGTATCTGATGACGAAAGATAGGCAACAATTAAATCATTACTCAGAGATCACTTTAATGCAACTGTCTTTACAAAACCACTATTCCATAGCACAACTAATGGACAAGTGAAAAGATTCCACGGCACTTTAATAGAAATAGCTAGATGTATTAAATTGCAAAGAAATATTAACAATAGTACTGAGCTAATACTCCTTGCCACTACTGAATACAATAGAACAGTTGGGCTTACACTTTGTAACCGAATGACAAAGTGCAAGCCCACTGACATTATTCATTCGATGTCATCCAATCGTCAATTTTTAATAAAATTAAAAATAAAGTAGAACAACAAATTATCATAATATGAAAAAGCAAGTTCGAATATTTCATCCTGGTGATAAGGTATTTGTACGTACTAACAAACGCTCCTATTCGTTTGTTAAGTAATAAGTTTTCAAAACGTATTGTCGAAAAAGTAGTGCAGAAAGATTTAGAAACTATGGTTCTGATAGACAATAATAAAGATAATATAAGATAACTCTTTCCTATCGTAATAAACACGGAGTTGCAGGAGAAAATTGAAAAGTTGATTAACTAACCAGAACAGTGAATGAACTTGTAGGCAATACTAAAGAAATTAAAACTGATTTTGGAAACTTATTCGAAATAATTGCAAGTAATAATGAGGGTATCAAAACTGACTTACATGACATAATTTACTCTATTATGTTGGGCAAAGTAAATGTTGTAAATACCATAGTATTAGATGACAAAGAAATAGAATAGTTAAAGCGGAACACTTCACCAATGTTAGCATAAGTGAAATTTTAAGTTACTCTAGACTAAAAATAATGAGAAATAACGATTTAATACTCTATATATAAGTTATCCAAAAATTCGATTAGTATGTAACAAAATCAAGTTATTGCCTGTAATACACGGAGATAGACTTATGGTAAAAAATGATGTCGCGGCATGTGACAACACTTATAAGCCCGTCAAAAAATGGGAACAACCAACTTTCTTACCGTTTTGTAAAATAAACACCAATATGACATATGTGCAGCAACTACTGAACAACATACCGCGTTATGCTCGACATCCCCAGAATCCCTGATCGAACAAATTAATGTTGTTGACGATGGACTTGTAATCATCAATGACCAAATCGCAAAAGTTAAGGAACAACGAACCAATTACTGTGAATGGAACTTGCCTGTTAGTATTCGAAGAGGGAACAACCATCAACGATAAGGCTTACACCAACAAAAAGAAAATATCTCATTCGAACTCAGAACCTCCTAGGGCACAAATTCTGTTATTGGTAAGGTAGGTTAAGTTGACTTTGAAGTAAAGAAATAAAATGGCAGTCTTTCCAGATCACCATGGGGTTATTAATACCATATGAATGTGTTATAGTTGACTAGCAATTACTTGCTTTTCGTAAATTAATGCCATCGAAACCAGTAAAATGTGGACTGAAATTGGTTGAGGGTATGTTCGTATATATGTTATCCTAGCAAGGTTCAATTTTCTTTCGGAGAAGCAGTTGGTGCAAGCTCGCGTGAAAGAGACAAGACGAATGTTTTGTTTTATTAAGAAATTGTCTGAGCACATTACGAAGATTATCCTCAACTTTTGAAAAAAGACAGTGCGTGGAACTGGAATGAAAACCATGAAAAGGAATTTACAAATTTATAATTATAATTCAAGTGCACCAATTTTAACATTTTTTGATCACATCTAAATTCGTAGTAGGCGCAGTGATTTCCCATGGTAACAATCCCATTGCATATTTTTCTGCAACATTGACTTCGCGTCAACAAAAAAGTGAAAAGGAAAAAGTGTTGTTCGTCATTTTATTTGGTTGTAATAAATTTCACCAGTATGTATATGGTAAGCGAATCTTGGACGGATCATAAGCCTCTCCTTCCCTTAGAAATCTTAATATAAGATCTCTGCACGACTTCAAACGTTTATGATTCGCTTACAATCATATGAACTAGATGTTGCTTACAAGCCTTGCAAATACATTTATACGTCTGATACGTTGTCGATAGCAGCATCACCTGAAGATGCTATATAGTCATTTGAAACTGACTTAGATGTTCACTCCAATTTAGTAATTTCAAGTTTGTCCGTTTCTGCAGAATTAAGTAATATTAGAGAAGCTGATAATAATGATGAATAATGACGCTCGAGATAGGAGAGAGAGTGCAAAGGAGCGGCACTTCTTTTGGTGGTAACACCAGAACCAGTCTCCGCCATCGCCAGCGCCTGATCGGATAGTCGGTCTGTTGGACAATAGCCCACTTACATAGATTTAAGTTAGGTTAAGTTAGACTAAAAAAAAAAAACAAGAAAAAGAAAAAAAAGTGTACAAATGCGTGTAGATTATATGTGTCAAGCATATAAGTAACGTACATGCCCTTGTACATATGTCCGCAATTGCACGGACATCGTGTAAGGTAGTTTCAAGTTTATTAGGGTTAGGGATTAGCGTAGATGTAGTTAGTTTTAAGAAAATTTAAAAAATAAATGTTTAGGGCGCCAAGTTTTTCCTAGGTTTTCTTGGCCAGTAAGCAAAAACAATAAAGATTGTCCATATGGACTCCAAAAAAACAATATTAGTAGTAGACGCCGAAAGGCAAATAGATAAGTAAGTTTAGGTTATTTTAGAGCACCTGCGAAGGATCAGTAAGATAGATTTAAAGAACATGAATTGTTTAGATAGTAAGATGGATTTAATCATTTTTGTCTAGTTTTAAGAATCATGAATTTAAAAAATAAAAATGAAATTTAAAGTGCCCGCCGGTGACTTCACGGTGCCGGGTTCAAACGCGAAAAAACAGTGAGACTTTTTTTTCTTAAATTAAAATTAAGTAAAGACACTAAGTGAATAAAAAGTGAGATGGAGCGAGTCGAGCGACCCGAGCTCAAAAAATCGGGTGATGTTGTACCGGTGGCTGGGACATCAGACCACCAGTCAACACAAGAAGAGAGGAGGCAGAAGAGGAGGCAGAAGCTTCAGCCTCAACTTAACCTCGTGAAGCGGCAATCCAGCGCCAAGCGCAGAGCAACGATGTCCAGGTCGTAGGGGTTAAGCCCTTCATCACTGCGGCATCGAGAAGGAAGAATAGGAAACTTCCTTTCTTCCTAGTTCAGGTCACCCCAGACAGCAAACTAGAGAGCCTAAAGAAAATTACCAATTTAGGCTCTTTATCTGTAAAATGGGATACATTAATAAAGACTAAGAACACACTCCAGTGTGCTCGGTGCCAGAGGTTTGGGCATGCCGCGGCGAACTGCAATATGCAGTCTCGCTGTGTCAAATTCGCAGGAACCCACAATGGTGGGGAATGTCCTTTAGGGACCGATAAAGTTGATGATAGGAGCAAGCTGACGTGCCTGCTCTGTAAGACTAGCGGACACCCTGCAAACTATCGGGGATGTCCTAAGGTCCAAAAAATCAGGAAAATCATAGAGGCCAAAAGTAAGGGAAAAATGGTAGAAGCGAGGCCAATGCCCCGTGCTCCAGCTACCACTGTTAAACCGGGAGTCTCCAATGCCCAAGTGGCATCGGCTGGGCGACCGATTCAACAGACAGCGCCGAAAGTCAGCTCAGCACCCAGTTCCAAAATCAGTTACAAGAACAAGCAGCGCGAATAGACCTTATCTGTTCGACGCTGTTTGGAAAGCCAAACGCAATATGGGTATAGTGGCTGCGCAGGCAGCCTGCAACCCTAATATTCTAGCAGTGAATGCGAATTCACTGATCTGCCCTGAACGTCAATTAAATTTCGGTAACTTGCTGCAGACCCATAATCATGATGTGTTGATGGCTTGCGAGACTAAGCTAAGCCAGACGCACCCACTCAGGTACAAAAATTACAATATCATTAGAAGAGATCGAAGCTACCTAGCTGGTGGAGTCGCACTCTTAATCAAAAAAGGCCTGTGTCATAAGGCCGTGTATAGCGGTGAAGTGCGGAGATTCCAGGCCATAGAAACGTGTATCGCACGCATCCCCCTTAGGGGTGGTAAGCGGCTATATGTGATCGCTATCTATGCGACTGACAAGTCACGAATCAACCAATATTTCATTTCAGAGCTCGATACTCTTTTCATTAGCCTTCGACTGAGCTCGGAGGAGAACTACTATATCGTAGCCGGGGACTTGAACTCGAGGCATATAGAGTGGAGCAACGTGGTGCATAACACCAGGGGGACCTCATTGTATAACTGGTTGGTAGAACACAATGTTGAGTTCAAGCTAGCCTAGAAGCGGGTCCTATCTGGATCTGATGCTGATATACAAACGACTGACTATACTAGACGTGGAAAGACGCACACGGAACTGTCTAACTACTGTTGAGTACGAGAGTGATCACTGCGGGCTCTTCGCAGCTATTCAGCTCCCGAACGAGGTGGAAGGACTGGAGGAGTATGTCCAGAGGCACCCTTATAATTATAATAAGGCCCGCTGGCCACGCTTCTACAGGACTTTATCCACAGAACTACGTTCGATTGGGATCAATCCGCCGACAAACAGAAACCTGACGAACGAAGAGGTTGACAGGTACCTCATACAAAGGGACGACGTAATCAAACGTACGATGGACAAATCAATTCCGAAAGCATTTCAAATCGACAACAGTGATATTTACCGAAATGCTACCATGGACGCACTTCACGTGCACAAAAGTAGGCTGCTGTCAAGACTCAAACTCTTGCACAGGCGGTTTATAGATCCGCAAAATGCGGAAGTCAGAGCATTGAAGTCGGAGATCAAAAACCTCCAACAGTTAATACGTATAAACTATAGCTTGGCTATAAGCTTGCACTGGGGCAACAAAATCCGTGCTGTACGATCTAACAACCCGGGCATGTTCCCGCAAGTAAATAAAATATTTCGGAGGAAAGATCAAAACGACATTCAAATCGTAAGACTTCCCAGGACGACAGACAACGAACACTTACTGACTTCAGTTGGCATCGATCCAGATGAGGCAGTCCTAGACAATGACTTCTTTGCGGTGGAAGATCCCCAGGAGAAGGTTACAGCTATTGGTGCAGTGTTCCGGAGAGTGTATACAGTCAACAATGTTAGTAGGCCGAATCACGATCTGGAGAACAGAGCCCTGCTAAACCACTTCTATCTCCGCAATGAGATAAGTCAATGGTGATCAGAGAATCCAGGTTTCACCAGGTTCAATGACGAGAACATGGCACAAAGTCCGTCGCCAATGATGGGAATCACATCTTGATTTCTCAAGAAGATCTCCAGGGTATCTTCTGCTAGCTGAAGAAGAAAAAGTCAGTGGGAATCGATGGAATACCGAACATTGTGCTTCGCCATCTTCGCCCCGAAGCGGTCCAAATTTACACAACCTTGTTCAACAATGCGCTGAGTAATGCAAGTCACCCCACGCACTGGAAAACAGCTGTTGTTCAACCGATCCCTAAACGGGACAAAGATAAGTCCATTCCGACAAATCTTCGGTCGACCAGTCTTCTTCCCTGCATAAGCAAGGTTTTTGAAAAGATAGTTATTCGAGTTCTGAAGCAATGGGCTGATGAAAAGAAAATCATACCGGACAACCAGTTTGGATTCCGAGCGGGGCATGATACCATTAATGCCGCGTCAAAACTGGTGTCCGACATACAATGGACCGACGACCTAGTTGCGTACAGATCAGGTCCGAAGGTCGAGGTATTAAACATCTTGTTCCAGCGTGACTTCGAAAAAATCCAGCGATTTTGTGATGATGTGACGGAAGTTGCTTCCAGAAGTGCGAAGCTAGTCTCTTCCGGACCCCGTTGGACAGGGCAACGCGGGATATGTGCCAAAACTGGCGTAAATTCGGCATAGTTGACCCGCATGGTTGGCCGTTAGCTGTAAGAAGTGTGGTTAGATATCTAGGCATTTGGCTGGATCAGTGTCTGTATTTTGACAAAAATATAGATATTGCTCTGCCGAAAACCAGAAAAGCCTTTGCTGCGACAAGAAGGTTGTTTTTCAGCAGCCAACTTGATACCAGAGTGAAGGTAATCGGCTACATGGCCCAAGTACGGCCCATTATGGTATACGATTGTACATTGCAGTTCAATGTGAGTTCTTCCCAGATGGAAAAGATTTTGTTTTTTTTTTTATAATTTGCGCCTGCTCAAGGGATTGCTAATACCCTTATGTGTCCGGGATCAAGACACAGCACGGGCCGATGGTATAGAGGGAGAAAGGGAGAGGAGGTACCTGTGCACATTGGTCTTAAATATCTGCGGGTTGTAGTCTGTGGGAAATATTAGCTTGGGAAGAGCATTCTACATTCGTGCAGTGCGGCTGAAGAACGAGTCTCTGAATTTAACTGTGCGTCCGAAAGTAGGCTTAAGGGTATACTGATGGGCATTCCTGGCGCGACGAGTATTGCGGGTGAATTCATGGAGAGGAGGAATGCAGTTGGCTAGCTCACTTGAGCATCGTTTGTTGAAATAACGATAAATCACGGCCAAAGAAGAGACGGTACGTCGATGTTCGAGCGAGTCTATTGACTCTGCGATATTGTTGTCTCCTATAAGTTTTATCGCTCGCTTTTGGATTCTATCAAGTAGGTGCAGTGTGGTCTTGGGGGTACCAGACCAGATTTGAGCGTTATACTCAAGCTTGGGGCGGATGTACGCCTTATAAATTAAAGCCAAATCAGAAGGGGTGAAATATTTCTTGCATCGATTAAGAAAACCTTAACATTTCGCAGCATTTTTGGCGACCTCAAATATGTGATCACTCCAACTAAGTGTTGAGTTGATACACATACCAAGGATGGAAAGTTTTCCGGTTTCATCGACACAAGCGCCATTCATGGATAATGGCTGATTATCAAGGGTTCGCTTGAGTGACAGCAGACAGCATTGAGTTTTTGAGGCATTGAATTCCACTCTATTGTTTTTTCCCCAGTTAATTATGCTGTCAAGATCGGAATTCAACGTGCTTAACATACGCTGCCGTTCCAATTCTACGGCCGAAGGGCGGGGTCGTGAGTCTTGGAACGAATATGATAAGCTAAGGGGGCTGTCATCAGCGAAGGAATGGAGAAGTAGCAGACAAGAGATCGTTTATAAAAATGAGAAAGAGTGTCGGAGACAGAACTGAGCCTTGGGGAACACCAGCATTTATTTGGTGGATATCAGACTTGAACCCATCCAAAACAACTTGAATTGAACGGTTCGAAAGGTAATTCCTAATCCATAGAAGAAGAGATTCATCGATACCATAGGCACGCATTTTCGACAAGAGAGCTTGTTGTAAAACTCTGTCAAATGCTTTAGAAATATCAAGCACAACGATCTTGCTTTCTCCTGCATTGTGCAAAGACTGGTTCCACTTTTCGGGGAGATAAGCTATCAGATCACCAGTGGACCTGTCGTTGCGGAAACCATATTGTCGGTCATTAAGAAGCTTCCGCGATTCAAGATATTTCATAAGCTGAAGATTTATCAGCGTTTCCATGACCTTAGAAAGAAGGGTCGTAAGTGCTATGGGTCGGTGCGAGGTGGGTCACGAAGATTCGGCCTTTCTACGACTGGCTGGACAAATGCTGTTTTCCATCTGCTCGGAAAGAGACCTAAAGAGTAGGATAGATAAAAAAGGTTACGCAGTGGTTTTGCCAGCACAGAAGAACACCTCTTCAGAAGTATAGGGGGAATACCATCCGGGCCAGCGGATTTATGCATGTCGAGATCTTTCAGTACTCTTGCAACTGTACGAGTGCGGAAGTGGATCTGTCCCATGGTGAAATCAACGCTCTCAAGTACAGGTGGAGACAAATTGGAATCTGGCAGTGTTGAGCTAGCTGCAAAATGAGCCGCAAGCAGATTAGCTTTGTCTAAGGAGCTGACAGCTGGAATGTCATTGTAAATGAGCGTGGGAATTGAAGACGAGGCGGAATTCTTTACGTTTTTTACAAATGACCAAAAGTTTTTGCTACCCTTGGGACATTGCAGCACTTTTTGCCTCAACTTTTGCTCATAAGAGAATTTCACACGTCTGATAGTTGCATTGCAGTCATTTCTGGCCCGTTTAAATTTCTTCCGGTTTTCCTCAGTGGTTTTGGCTTTGTTTGTCCGGAAATTCAACTCTCTCATCCTAATAGCCTCTTTACAGCTCGAGTCATACCATGCGTTTGCTTTGGGCTTGATACTCTTCACTCTGTGAGGAATGAAGGTTCTCATGCCCAGCAGAAGAATATTTGTGATCATATCAACAGCAGCATCCACGTCACTATCGAGGAAGCAAAGTGATCAAATAAAATTCCTAAAGAAGTTATTAAGTTTGTTCCAATCGGCTTTCTCGTACAGCCAAACTGTTCTTTTAGGATTTTGTTCTCTAACTATGTGTGGTGATAACGAGAATTTTGCTGATACGACACAATGATCCGACGAGCCTAGAGGTGACAGTATGTCAACAGAATATTTATCAGGATGAGAGGTGAGAAACAGGTCCAGGGTGTTGGCGGAATGATCTTCAATGTCAGGTATTCGTGTGGGCTCATTTACTAGCTGGGTCAGATTGTTTACCTCAGCAAAGATTTCGACGTACCTTCCTTCGGGTGTTGTCTGGCCTGAATGCCGAAGCCAATTAGAATTGTGTACATTGAAATCGCCCGCAATGGCAATTTCAGTGCGAGGATACAGCGCATCAAATTCGTTAAAAGTTGAACTGCTATCCAGGCTTGGACTTCTATAAATAAAGCAGTAGTGGATTAAATGCTTACGGACATGGACTTTTAACCACAGAAAATTAAATATTGTGCCGTATTGTGGTTGAATTTGGCAAGCTACCATCACTACGCACGTAAATGGCGAGACCGCGGTGTAAAAAAAAGCGGCACCAAGCTATATCCAGGCAGGTTCAAATCCGATAATTCGGTATTCTCACCTACTTGTGTTTCACTCAGCGCCAAGACAGCTGGTTTGTAACGGGGTAGATGGACATACACAGCGAAGAGATTCGCTCTAAGCCCACGCACATTGCTCACATCAACCCTCAAACTTCCCATAAAGGACAAAACCAAAAAAAAAAAAAACCAACTCCACTTGCAATCGGAGAAGCAGAAATGAGAAGTGAAAATTCAAAATTAGCTTCCCAACAACAATCGATGTAGGTGTTATGCCCATACATCGATTCGAGTTGGTCCACCAACAAATTCACACCTCTAAGATCCGCTATGTCAGATGCTACGCACTCTCAGTCATTGCATCAGCCCGCCTGATGGAATCAAACGGGAGTTGCGACCGAGAATGCGCAACAGTGGCTTGTGAGGAAAAGTGGCGAGAGAGCAAACCGGACGCACCGAAACACTTCTCACTAGCACTTTTCTTTTTTTTATATTTTTTTTTTTCCGGGCACTCGCGGAGCTTTTGAGGGTGGAGGGACCGCGGGGTTCATTTTATTTATTTTTTTTTTGATGTTCCCTTCGCGTAATGCACGGACGGAGACGAGTGCACGCGTCGGAGGATGGCACAGAACTGATGAGGGTGTTCGAGAGGCAATGTCTTAGGAGCTGTCTCCGTCTGTATCGCACACCCGGGTCTAAGTACAAGAAGTACTATCCTATCGAGGTCCTGTACAACGAGGCAAACGTGAATAGGGTAGATAATTCCATTATTAAACTCATCAGAAGGCACACTACACGAGCTATGTCCTCTTCCAACAGTCTGATCTTTGGGGCTTACTACCCCAATAGTATGTGCCATGAAATTGTGCGCCTTAATGGCTTTATTTCTCCCGAAGCATTCCTTTATCCAGACACAAGTGGCCTTATACAGGATCCACAAGGATGTCCTATCATCTTCCATGTCGTACGCCGAACAGTGGACAGGCGACTCCAGTACGAACCGGATGTCGTTCGCACACACGAGGATCTGCTCCGGTTCAGTAGAACGATCCCCGCTCGAGATAGGAAAGAGTCTGCCAAAGAACGGCAATTTTGCTTGTGGTTACACCAAAACCAGCCGCCACCACCGCTAGTTTTTCCATAGGATCAGGTAGTTGACCATAGTGGCCAACTTACATAGTTTTTAAGGTAGCTTTAAGAGGAAAAAAAAAAGAAAAAAAATTAAAACAAAAAATCCAAAAAAAAAAAAAAACAATATATGAAACAAAAACAAAAAAAGAGTGCATTACGGCGTATAAATTATATATGTTAGGTATATACACAACATATACGCCCTGGTGCACGTGTCCGTACTGTTACGGACATAGTTAAGATAGCAGTAAGTTTTATGTTAGGGTAAGGTAGTTTAAGTAGTTAAACTTAACTAAAGTTTCTTACAAGTTTTCTTGGCAAATGAATAATGTCTTAAGGACATTTTTTAGGTCTTAAGGACTAAAAAAAACGTAGATTAAGCCGAAAGGCACATTTATAACATAGATTAGATTAGCTTACAGTACCCGCATAGAGTCAGTAGGCTAGTCTTAAGAACATTTGTAAATTCTTAAGATAGTTAAGCTAGTTTTAAGTAGTTTTGTCTAGCAAGTAAGTAAAGTATAGTGAATGAAATAAAAATACATTAAAAAAAAAGAAAAGTGCGTCGACTCCTACCGAATTTAGTATACCTTTCATATTTCACGGCTCCACCTCTTTCGAGTCACTGACAATGTTCAAAGAGTATTTCCTGTCTAGAAAAAGCTTCTCAAACTTGGCCGTTCGGAGTCGGCGTTAAACTGTAGGTCCCTTCCACGCGTGAGAGAACAATAGCACGCACAACACGAGTGGTTGCTGAGAAGCTAGGCCAAGATCCGCCTCGTACTGTAGCGCCACCCATATTAGTATTATTAATATATTATTGACGATATTTTACTCAAATCCAACCGTATAGTTGTTCCACCGTCATCCATTTACATCTTTAACTTGAAAAATTCAAAGGTCCACAAATTTTGGGAAAGTGGTGTCTTTTGGCCCAATATAAATATATATGTTAAGCAGAGTTTCATTCTAGATTTGTCTTTAGTTGTATTGTACTGTACTTGGACCCCGAAATCTGAAAAATTGTCTACGTTGGTAGAATATTCGCTAGCCGTTGAAGGTGTTATGAATATCTTAACAATCCAGTCATTTTTAGAGACTTCGTTACCAAGCTTCCGGGTATCTAATCATAAACTAGGTGCAAAGTGCATCCACCTACATAAGTCGATTTCAACAGTTGGTGATCGGATCTTGTGACTACTGTAATGTGAAAGCTTTGTCCCAAAGCTGTGCCGCAGTAGATAAGAAAACAACTACATTCAAATCATGCGAAAAGCATGCATCAGTGGAGGTACAGCGAGACATCATCCACTTATGCTCTATTACGCGGGTTAAGTTTCGACCACGTTGACGGGATTTCTAACGCACAAAACGCAAGAGGACTCAAACGTGCTGTTTCACCTAGTTCCAGTCGCGTTGTTCGCTAACGGCGAACCGGTAAACAACATTGCCTTTCTTGACAGAGGCTCATCGATCACTCTATTGGATGAGGAACTCGCTAGCGAATTGAATTTGATTGCTTGTTTACTTAAAAAAAATAAGGATATTGACCTAATGAGCAAGCACATGGGCAGGACACAGAGGGATACAGCGAAAGGAGATGGAAAAAAAATAATAATACCCGAAATTCAACGCTTCACCGCCGGGTTTCGAACCTACGAGACCGCTACCCGAAAGAACTCTCGTGACACTTTTTTTTCTTCCAATTTGGTTTTATTTAAAACATTTTAACTTACATGCTAGACAAAAATACTTAAAACTAGCTTTTTTATCTTACGAATTTACAAACGTTCTTAATACTAATGTATAATAATGTATGTTATAAATGTGTCTTTCGGCTTAATCTACGTTTTTTTGTTTTGTTTTTATGACAATCTTTTATTTTTTTATTTTTTGCCAAGAAAACTTTTAAAAAAAACTTGGCTAAGCTTTACTACTCAAACTAATTGGAGTCGCCTGTCCACTGTTCGGCGTACGACATGGAAGATTATAGGACATTCGTGTGGATCCTGTATAAGGCCAATTGTGTATAAATGAAGAAATGCTTCGGGAGGAAAGAAGCCGTTAAGGCGCACCCTTTCATGGTACACAATACTGCGTTAGTAAGCGCAAAAGATCAGACTGTTGGAAGAGTTGGAAGACCAAACAGAAATCCTAGTAACTGAGCACAATCGAGCTCATCGATCTGTACAGGAAAATATGCGACAAGTCCTCAATTATTGCGTCCCTGAAATTAGGAAGATGCTCAAGGAAATCGTTACAAGTTGTAAGGTGTATGCCGTGCGGCAAAGTACCCCAGTGAAATCCTGCATATAGACATTTATTCAACAGGCAAACTACTTTTTTCAACTTGCGTAGATGAATTTTTCGACCTAAAAGAACCCTTTTTGGCTATTCTCAATGTTCAGAAGAATACAAAAACAATAGTTTCTGATGAAGAAAGATAGGCAACAATTAAATCATTACTCAGAGATCACTTTAATGCAACTATCTTCACAACACCACCATTCCAAAGCACAACAGGTGAAAAGATTCCACAGCACAATATTAACGATAGTACTGAGCTAATACTCCTTGCCACTACTGAATACAATAGAACAGTTGGGCCTACACTTTGTAACCGAATGACAAATTGCAAGCCCACTGACATTATTCATTCGATGTCATCCAATTGTCAATTTTTAATAAAATTAAAAATAAATTATAACAAAAAATTGTCATAAGAGGAAAAAGCAAGTTCGAATATAATCTGGTATATAATCCTGGTGATAAGGTATTTGTACGTACTAACAAATGTTCCTTTTCGTTTGTTAAGTCATAAGTTTTCAAAACTTATTGTCGAAAAAGTAGTGCAGAAAGATTTAGAAACTATGGTTCTGATAGACAAAAGACAAGTACGTGAAGATAATATAAGATAACTCTTTGCTAGACTCCGTTTAATCTTAGTGCGTTCCGCATACTTAAGCTCCTATGACTAAACATGGACTCGTTTTATACCTTTCCATGAGGGCAAAGTGGCCATTTACGGCGACTTTGGCAATTTCCAGCACTGTACGAACTTCTGGCTTACCAAACCCTTAAATTCATACCCCTGCTTACTAAAACGGAATTCAAAGAGGCAATACAGGTTGAGGCAGATCAAATATTTCATCGTTTGAGTACACTTGAATGAAGCCGTTATGGCGCACCCTTTCATGGTACACAATACTGGGTTAGTAAGCGCAAAAGATCAGGCTGTTGGAAGAGGTCATAGCTCGTGCAGTGTGCCTTCTGATCAGCTTAATAATAAAATTATCTACCCTGTTCACGTTTGCCTCGTTGTCCAGGACCTCGTTATAGTTGTACTTCTTGTACTCAGTCCTTACTATACAGACGGAGACAGCTCCTAAGGCAATGCCTCTCGAATTCCCACATCATTTCCATCATAGTCTATATGTTTGTCAAAATACAGATATTGATCCAGCCAAATACCAAGACTACACTTTTTACAGCTAACAGCCGGCCATGCGGGTCAACTATGCCGAATTTACGCCAGTTTTGGCGCGTATCCCGCGTTGCCCTGTCCAACGGGGTCCGGAGGAGACTAGTTTCGCACTTCTGGAAGTTGGTAAGTAACTTCCAGTTATCACAAAATCGCTGGATTTTTTCGAAGTCACGCTGCAACAAGATGTTTATTACCTCGACCTTCGGACCTGATCTGTACGCAACTAGGTCGTCGGCGTACGCAATTAAGTGCGGCTTGGAACCTATAAGATCTGTAGTGAATATAGAAAACCAGATCGGCGAACCGATGGCCCCCTGTTGCAGACCGTTTTTGATGTTAAAGACCGCAGCGGAAGTTACGTCACCATTTTATCAACGAACTTTCTACCTGTAATCATGTCATAGACCATGTATATCAATGATTTACTTATGCCAAGCCTGACCAGCTTGAGGAAGATGCCCTCCAAACCCCAAGTATGTCGGACACCAGTTTTGACGCGGCATTAATGTACCATGCCCCGCTCTGAATCCGAACTGGTTGTCCGGTATGATTTTCTTTTCATCAACCCATTGCTTCAGAACTTGAATGACTATCTTTTTAAAAACCTTGCTTATGCAGGGGAGAAGAATGATCGATCGAAGATTTGTCATAATAAACTTATTCTTGTCCTGTTTAGGGATGGGTTAAACAACAGCTGTTTTCCAGTGTACCAGGTAATGCGTTGTGTAAATTTGGGCCGCTTCGTGGGGAAGATGGCGAAGTGGAATATTCGGTATATCACCGATTCCCACTGACGTTTTTCTTCTTCAGCAAGTGGAAGATACCTTAAAAATCTTCTTGAGAAATGAAGATGTGATTCCCATCATTGGCGACGACACTATGTGTCATGTTCTCATCATTGAACCTGGTGAAACCTGGATTTTCTGATCGCCGTTGACTTATCTCATTGCAGAGATAGAAGTGGCTTAGCAGTGCTTTGTTCTCCAGATCTTGATTCGGTCTACTAACCTCGTTGACCGTATACACTTTCCGGAAAACAGCACCAATAGCTGTAACCTTCTCTTGGAGATCTTCGACCGCAAAGAAGTCATTGTCTAGCACTGCCTTATCTGGATCGATGGCAACTGAAGTCAGTAAGTGTTCGTTGTCTGTCGTCCTGGGAAGTCTTACGATTTGAATGTTGTTTTGATCTTTTTTTTGTGCACGTGAAATTCATCGATAGTAGCATTTCGATAAACATCGCTGTTATCGATTTGTACTACGTTCGCAATTGTTTTCTCCATTTTACGTTTAATTATGTCGTCCATTTGTATGAGGTACCTGTCAACCTCTTCGTTCGTCAGGTTTCTGTTTGTCGGCGGATTGATCCCCCTCGAACGTAATTCTGTGGATAAAGTCCTGGAGAAACGTGGCCAGAGGGCCTTATTATAATTATAAGGATGCCTTTGGACAAACACCTCTAGTCCTTTCACTTCGTTCGGGAGCTGAATAGTTGCGAAGAGCCCGCAGTGGTTACTCTTGTACTCCGTGTGCGTCTTTCGACGTCTAGTATAGTCAGTCTTTTGTGGTAGCTTCGATCTAGGTAGTTTCTCTTCGAATGATATTGTCATTTTTGCACCTGAGTGGATGCGTCTGGCCTAGCTTAGTTTCGCAAACCATCAACATATCAGGATTATGGGTCTGCAACAAGTTACGGAAATTTAATTGACGTTCAGGGCGGATCAGTGAATTCACAATCACTGCTAGAATTTTAAGGTTGCCCTGCTCAGCCATTATACCGATTTTGCGTTCGGCTCTCCAATCAGCGTCCAATAGATGAGGTCTATTCGCGTTGCTTGTTCTTGTAACTGCTTCTGGGATTGGTTTTGGAGCTGAGCGATCTGCCTCTGGATAAAGAGCGATAGAGCACTGTTTGTTGAACCTGTCCCCTACCCGTTGCCATTTGGGAATAGGAGACTGCCGGACTAACAGTGGTAGCTGGAGCACGGGGTACTGGCGTCGCTTCTACAATATTTCCTTTCTGTTAGGCCTTTATAATTTTCCTGATTTCTTGTACTTTAGGATATCCCCGATAGTTTGCATGGTGGCTGCTGGTCTTGCAGAGTACGCACGTCAGCTTACTCCTATCATTAACTTTATCCATCCCTAAAAACTGCATGTTGCAGTTCGCCGCGGCATGCCCAAACCTCTGGCTCCGAGCACACTGGATTGTGTTCTTGGTCTTTTTTAATGTATCCCATTTAACAAACAGAAAGCCTAATTTAGCAATTTTCTTTATGCTCTCTGTTTTGCTGTGTGGGGTGACCTGAACCAGGAATTAACGCAGTTTCCTATTCTCCCTTCTCGATACCGCAGTGATGAAGGGCTTAACCCCTACGACCTGGACATCGTCGCTCTGCGCTTGGCGCAGAATAGCGAAGATCTCATCGGGATTGAGATCCACGTCCTTAAGGAGCATGGTCTGCACCTTTTCCCCTTTCGGAATGTATGAGAAAAACTCGGCCTCCGACACCGACACACCTTTCTTTGACTACGTGATAGTCTGCCATTGATAAGCAATGGACAGAATACATGTCGAGCGAAACACTCGACAACTGACCAGGTATACAGAATAACGAATGAAATTGAAGGAGCATTAGAGGAGAAAAAGAACTGAGGGTACAATTCTGGCTACATTTGGGGATGACACAGCGATCCTGGCAACGCGACGTTCAGTTGAGTCCTCAACTGAAAAATGCAAACAGTTCTGGACAAAATAAACGAATGGTCAAAACACTGGCGCATTGTTCCCAATGAGACCAAATCAACGCAGATAAGTTTTACCTACAGAAATATTGAAAATATACCAGTTTTCATTAATTCTGTACAAATATCATACGCTAATGAAGCAAAATATCTTGGTATGACACTCGATGTGAAACTCAAGTGGAAGGCCCATGTGAAAAAGAAACGGGATGAGCTCGTACACCGGTATAGAGAAATGTACTGGTTACTTGGAAGGCACTCCAAGTTAAGCATGTACAACAAACTGCTTTTATACAAGCAAGTACTGAAGCCTATATGGACTTACGGCCTACAACTATGGGGTTGTACCAAATCAAATAACAGAGGATTTATTCAGTCCTTTCAAAATAAAACTATACGGGATATTGTGAAAGCTCCCTGGTATCTCAGGAAATGTGATATACAAAGGCACCTAAGGCTAATTCCGTCGACGAAGAAATAAAAAACTCCGCTCGAAAGCTAAGTATCAGACTTCGTGGTCATTGTAACAATGCAATCCTCCAAACAATGGACATGAGACGTTTAGCACGCTGACTCCAGCGTACGAGACTGCCCGATTTGGCGCAATTGTAATAAACCATGCTAACAATGGTCATGGCAGGTGATTTTACCGAAGGTCTACCTGCAACACGCGAAAATATCCTTAAATGTAAGTTACTAGATAAGGAAACTTAGTTGTAGTAAAGAAAAACCAAAAGGGGAAGGGTGTTCTCGTCAGTAAAAATCTAACACTATTATGTGGACACGGGTCACATAGTGTCTTGTCGAAGATTTTCACCAACCCAATTAACAAAAAAAATGTCCCCGTCTCCATTTAATCCACTCCTGCTTTATTTGTAGAAGTCCAAGCTTGGATAGCAGTTCAAATTTTGACGAATTTCATGCGCTATCCGATTTCATCTCAAGAATTGTATCCCTGTGTCCTCGCACTGAAATTGCCATTGCGGGCGATTTCAATGTACACAATTCTAATTTCCTTCGATATTCAGGCCAGACAACACCCGAAGGAAAGTACGTCGAAATCTTTGCTGAGATAAAAAACCTGACCCATCTAGTTAATGAGCCCGCACGAATCCCTGACATTGCAGATCATTCCGCCACCACCCTGGACCTGTTTTTCGCTTCTCATCCTGATAAATGTTCTGTTGACATACTGTCACCTCAAGGCTCGTCAGACCATTCTTTCTTATCAGCTAGTTTCTCATTATCGCCACATACAGTTAGAGAACAAATTCCTAAAAGAACAGTATGGCTGTACGAGAAAGCCGATTGGAGCGAGCTTAACAACTTCTTTAGGAATTTTAACTGGCTACTTTGCTTCCTCGATAGTGACGTGGATGCCGCTACTGATATGATCACAAACATTCTTCTGCTGGGCATGGGAACCTTCATTCCTCACAGAGTGAAGAGTATGAAGCAAAAAGCAAACGCATGGTATGACTCGAGCTGTAAAGAGGCAGCTTGAGAGAGTTGAATTGCCGAACATACAAAGCCAACCCTACTAAGGAAAACCGGAACAAGTTTAGACGGGTCAGAAATGACTACAATGCAACTATCGGACGTGCGAAATTCTCTTATGAGTAAGAGTTGAGGCAAAAAGTCCTACAATGTCCCAAGGGTAGCAAGGTCATTTGTAAAAAACCTAAATAATTCCGCCCGTTTTCAATTCTTGAAGAAACTTAACTTAACTTAAACTTAATGGACCCTTATCTTAACTATAAAGCAGAAAGTTTGTGTGTCTGACCGACAAAGGCTCCGAAACTCAATCATTCTAAAATTGAGATCATGAATGTGACAATTTTTTAGTCGGTACGACATACGGTTCGGAAGTTACGAGTTTTTTTCATGGTGCATGAAGTTTGACTTCAATTTGCACAACAAGTGAACATCGTTCGTAGGTGGGATTTGCAAGAACTTTTTTTTTATGAATCGCTTGATATCCCTCCACGTTGTGTGTAAATGGTTGAGAAAAAACCGTTATTTCCGCCCGTTTTGCTGCAGCACATTGATAATTCAAACTTCAACATGTATGCACACAGTCAACGAATTGTACTCATTATGAGTAGGGATGTGAATGAGATATTGGGATAGGCATCCATGACAATAGGAAATTCAAATTCTTCTCTGAGTTCTGGTTCGAGCAGTCTTATTATTGTTTTAAATTAAATTAAATAGTGCGGTTATAATGCAGGTAAAGTACCGGTTGAAGAAACAAACCCGAGCAAAGCCGGTTACGAAATCTAGTACTTAATAAAATAAGAGTTTTTTGTGACCAACTTAAAGAGTATGTCAACATCCTTCGTCTCCAGTCCAACGACGTTGATTGGAGGGCATCTTTCCTTGTTGGCTGCCTGCTGATGTTGTTGTTACTCCTTCTGAGGTTTCTTCTGCTGGGTCTGCTTCTTCTGAAGTTGCTGTTGCTGCTTTCCCTGTTTGGTAGCTGTCGGACGTTGTCCCTTTGGCAGCTGTTGCGACGTTAATTGTTGTTGCTGCTTCTGCTGCTGCTGCGGTTGCTTCCCCTTGGTCTGCATCTTATGCTGTTGTTGCAGCTGCTGCTACTTTGGCTGCTGCTGTTGTTGTTATGCATTCTCTTTGGCTGCTCTCCTGGCCCTTTTTTTGGTTTGGGGGCGTCCAGCTCCTCCGCCTCTCGCTGGCTCTTCGCCAGCTGCTCCCGGTCCTCTTCATCTTCGTCCTCCGATTCAGTGGACGTTAGAGTATGGTAGGGGTTCTCTCTACCATTGTAGGAGGATCTTCCCTCTCCTTCTGTCGACCATTTCTTGCTACCTGTAGTTGTGGTTACAGATGTTGATGGTATTGCTGCTGCTTTTGTTGTTGCGGCTCTTGCCGCGATGTTTGTCTGCTGATCCAAGGATAAAACGGCGCTTTACTTTTGGAATTCTGTGCCATCCTCCGACTCGTGCACTTGTCTCCGTCCGGGCATTAGGGCAACATCCAAAATAAAAACCCCGCTTAGAGGGACCCTCTACCCACAAAAGCTCCTCGAGTGCTCGGAAAAAAAAATAAAATAAAATAAAAAAGTTTAAGTGCTAGTGAGAAGTGTTTCGGTGTCAAGCCCCTGTTGCTCGGTCGCTACTTCGTTTGATTTCATCACGCGGGCTGATGCAATAACTGAAAGCGCGTCGCATCTGACATAGCGGATCCTTGAAGTGTGAATTTGTTGGTGGACCAACTCGAATCTATGTATGAGCATAGCACCTACATCGATTGTTGTTGGGAAGCTAATTTTGAATTTCCCTTCTCATTTGTGCTTCACCACTCGCAGTCGGAGCTGGTTTTTTTATATCTTCGTTTTGTCCTTTATGGGAAGTTTTAGGGTTGATGTGAGCAATGTGTGTGGGCTTAGAGCGAATCTCTTCGCTGTGTATGTCCATCTACCCCGTTACAAACCAGCTGTCTTGGGGCTGAGTGAAACACAAGTAGGTGAGAATACCGAATTATCGGATTTGAACCTGCCTGGATAAAGCTTGGTGCCGCTTTTCTTTTTACACCGCGGTCTCGCCATTTACGTGCGTAGTGATGTAGCTTGCCAAATTCAACCACAATACGGCCTCTGTTCCCACCCAGCAATTTAATTAACACTCTATGTTCCCGTCACAAATTCAACGAAAGTCGCTATGGAGCTCGGGGTCGACTTCCACTCATCAGGAAAACCGACATATTGGCCCGCCGATACGGCGTACCCGACTTAATAGACTTTTTTATTATTAAAGGGGTACCTACAAACTTCGTGAAATTAGAAGAAAGCTTTGACCTCTCTTCCGACCTCTCACCTGTAATCTTGACCATAAGCAATAAATTAAGGAAAGTGGAAGGTGCGCCGAGATTAACAAATTACAAAACTGACTGGGAAAGTTTTAGACATGTCTGTGAGGAAAATATTAGTCTAAATGAGTCTTTAGAAACAACCTTAGAGTTAGAACATCCAGAAAGCAGCCTGGAAAAATACTCCTCGCATTAAAAAAAAAAAACTTATCCTCGAAAAAAGAAAAGCGCGCAAGAAATGGCTGAAGTCTCGTGCCGCTCAACATAAAACATAAATAAATAGCCTGTGCAACAAACTAAAAAAATCTTTGCAAGTCTTTAAAAACCACGAGATATCGACTTGTCCTGAAGGCTTAACAAATGAAAAATTTACAAACTTATCACTTTGGAAAGAAGTAAAAAATATCAAGAAGCCCCAAATGCAGATCCTCTACTTAACTAACGCTTCCTTTAGGCTATTATATGTTCTAGACTCATGGAAGGTTGCAGAAGTGATACTGGTTCCAAAACCGGGCAAACTGTTGAATAACAAAAAGTCGTACAGGCCCATATCCAAAATTTTTAAAAAACTCTTATTAATACGCATACCAAAATGTATCAAAAAGAAGCAACTAATACCTGACCATCAGTTCGGGTTTCGAGCGAAACACTCGACAACTGACCAGGTATGCAGAATAACGAATGAAATTGAAGGAGCATTAGAGGAGAAAAAGAACTGAGGGTACAATTCTGGCTACATTTGGGGATGACACAGCGATCCTGGCAACGGGACGTTCAGTTGAGTCCTCAACTGAAAAACTGCAACGAGCTATGGACAAAATAAACGAATGGTCAAAACACTGGCGCATTGTTCCCAATGAGACCAAATCAACGCAGATAAGTTTTACCTACAGAAATATTGAAAATATACCAGTTTTCATTAATTCTGTACAAATATCATACGCTAATGAAGCAAAATATCTTGGTATGACACTCGATGTGAAACTCAAGTGGAAGGCCCATGTAAAAAAGAAACGGGATGAGCTCGTACACCGGTATAGAGAAATGTACTGGTTACTTGGAAGGCACTCCAAGTTAAGCATGTACAACAAACTGCTTTTATACAAGCAAGTACTGAAGCCTATATGGACTTACGGCCTACAACTATGGGGTTGTACCAAATCAAATAACAGAGGATTTATTCAGTCCTTTCAAAATAAAACTATACGGGATATTGTGAAAGCTCCCTGGTATCTCAGGAAATGTGATATACAAAGGCACCTAAGGCTAGTTCCGTCGACGAAGAAATAAAAAACTCCGCTCGAAAGCTAAGTATCAGACTTCGTGGTCATTGTAACAATGCAATCCTCCAAACAATGGACATGAGACGTTTAGCACGCTGACTCCAGCGTACGAGACTGCCCGATCTGGCGCAATTGTAATAAACCATGCTAACAATGGTCATGGCAGGTGATTTTACCGAAGGTCTACCTGCAACACGCGAAAATATCCTTAAATGTAAGTTACTAGATAAGGAAACTTAGTTGTAGTAAAGAAAAACCAAAAGGGGAAGGGTGTTCTCGTCAGTAAAAATCTAACACTATTATGTGGACACGGGTCACATAGTGTCTTGTCGAAGATTTTCACCAACCCAAGTAACAAAAAAAATGTCCCCGTCTCCATTTAATCCACTCCTGCTTTATTTGTAGAAGTCCAAGCTTGGATAGCAGTTCAAATTTTGACGAATTTCATGCGCTATCCGATTTCATCTCAAGAATTGTATCCCTGTGTCCTCGCACTGAAATTGCCATTGCGGGCGATTTCAATGTACACAATTCTAATTTCCTTCGATATTCAGGCCAGACAACACCCGAAGGAAAGTACGTCGAAATCTTTGCTAAGATAAAAAACCTGACCCATCTAGTTAATGAGCCCGCACGAATCCCTGACATTGCAGATCATTCCGCCACCACCCTGGACCTGTTTTTCGCTTCTCATCCTGATAAATGTTCTGTTGACATACTGTCACCTCAAGGCTCGTCAGACCATTCTTTCTTATCAGCTAGTTTCTCATTATCGCCACATACAGTTAGAGAACAAATTCCTAAAAGAACAGTATGGCTGTACGAGAAAGCCGATTGGAGCGAGCTTAACAACTTCTTTAGGAATTTTAACTGGCTACTTTGCTTCCTCGATAGTGACGTGGATGCCGCTACTGATATGATCACAAACATTCTTCTGCTGGGCATGGGAACCTTCATTCCTCACAGAGTGAAGAGTATGAAGCAAAAAGCAAACGCATGGTATGACTCGAGCTGTAAAGAGGCAGCTTGAGAGAGTTGAATTGCCGAACATACAAAGCCAACCCTACTAAGGAAAACCGGAACAAGTTTAGACGGGTCAGAAATGACTACAATGCAACTATCGGACGTGCGAAATTCTCTTATGAGTAAGAGTTGAGGCAAAAAGTCCTACAATGTCCCAAGGGTAGCAAGGTCATTTGTAAAAAACCTAAATAATTCCGCCCGTTTTCAATTCTTGAAGAAACTTAACTTAACTTAAACTTAATGGACCCTTATCTTAACTATAAAGCAGAAAGTTTGTGTGTCTGACCGACAAAGGCTCCGAAACTCAATCATTCTAAAATTGAGATCATGAATGTGACAATTTTTTAGTCGGTACGACATACGGTTCGGAAGTTACGAGTTTTTTTCATGGTGCATGAAGTTTGACTTCAATTTGCACAACAAGTGAACATCGTTCGTAGGTGGGATTTGCAAGAACTTTTTTTTTATGAATCGCTTGATATCCCTCCACGTTGTGTGTAAATGGTTGAGAAAAAACCGTTATTTCCGCCCGTTTTGCTGCAGCACATTGATAATTCAAACTTCAACATGTATGCACACAGTCAACGAATTGTACTCATTATGAGTAGGGATGTGAATGAGATATTGGGATAGGCATCCATGACAAAAGGAAATTCAAATTCTTCTCTGAGTTCTGGTTCGAGCAGTCTTATTATTGTTTTAAATTAAATTAAATAGTGCGGTTATAATGCAGGTAAAGTACCGGTTGAAGAAACAAACCCGAGCAAAGCCGGTTACGAAATCTAGTACTTAATAAAATAAGAGTTTTTTGTGACCAACTTAAAGAGTATGTCAACATCCTTCGTCTCCAGTCCAACGACGTTGATTGGAGGGCATCTTTCCTTGTTGGCTGCCTGCTGATGTTGTTGTTACTCCTTCTGAGGTTTCTTCTGCTGGGTCTGCTTCTTCTGAAGTTGCTGTTGCTGCTTTCCCTGTTTGGTAGCTGTCGGACGTTGTCCCTTTGGCAGCTGTTGCGACGTTAATTGTTGTTGCTGCTTCTGCTGCTGCTGCGGTTGCTTCCCCTTGGTCTGCATCTTATGCTGTTGTTGCAGCTGCTGCTACTTTGGCTGCTGCTGTTGCTGTTGTTGTGCAGTCTCTTTGGCTTCTCTCCTGTCCCTTCATTTGGCTTGGAGGGCTTGGTTGTCGGCGTCCAGCTCCTCCGTCTCTCTCGTCTTCATCTTCGTCCTCCGATTCAGTGGACGTTAAACTATGGTAGGGATTCTCTCTACCGTTGTAGGAGGATCTTCCCTTCCCTTCTGTCGATCATTTTTTGCTACCTGTAGTTGTTGTTACAGATGTTGATGGTATTGCTGCTGCTATTGTTGTTGCGGCTCTTGCCGCGATGTTTGTCTGCTGATCCAAGGATAAAACGGCGCTTTACTTTTGGAATTCTGTGCCATCCTCCGACTTGTGCACTTGTCTCCGTCCGGGCATTACGCGAGTGCAACATCTAAAATAAAAACCCCGGTCCCTCCACCCTCAAAAGCTCCTCGAGTGCCCGGAAAAAAAATTAAATAAAATAAAAAACTGCAAGTGCTAGTGAGAAGTGTTACGGTGTCAAATGCGTCCGGTTCGCTCTCTCGTCCCTTTCCTTTACAAGCCACTGTTGCTCATTCTCGGTCGCTACTCCCGTTTGATTTCATCACGCGGGCTGATGCAATGACTGAAAGCGCGTTGTATCTGACATAGCGGACCTTTGAAGTGTGAATTTGTTGGTGGACCAACTCGAATCTATGTATGGGCATAGCACCTACATCGATTGTTGTTAGGCAGCTAATTTTGAATTTGCACTTTTCATTTCTGCTTCACCACTCGCAGTCGGAGCTGGTTTTTTTTATATCTTCGTTTTGTCCTTTATGGGAAGTTTTAGGTTTGATTTGATCAATGTGTGTGGGCTTAGAGCGAATCTCTTCGCAGTGTATGTCCATCTACCCCGTTACAAACCAGCTGTCTTGGCGCTGAGTGAAACACAAGTAGGTGAGAATACCGAATTATCGGATTTGAACCTGCCTGGATATAGCTTGGTGCCGCTTTTCTTTTTACACCGCGGTCTCGCCATTTACGTGCGTAGTGATGTAGCTTGCCAAATTCAACCACAATACGGACTCTGTTCCCATCCGGAATTTAATTTTCTGTGGTTAACACTCCATGTCTCCGTCACCTTTTGGGGCTCGTAAGAATTCAAAGAAAGTCGATATGGAGCTCGGGGTCGACTTCCACTCATCAGGAAAACCGACATATTGGCCCGCCGATACGGCGTACCCGACTTAATAGACTTTTTCATTATTAAAGGGGTACCTACAAACTTCGTGAAATTAGAAGAAAGCTTTGACCTCTCTTCCGACCTCTCACCTGTAATCTTGACCATAAGCAATAAATTAAGGAAAGTGGAAGGTGCGCCGAGATTGACAAATAGCAAAACTGACTGGGAAAGTTTCAGACATGATTGTGAGGAAAATATTAGTCTAAATGAGTCTTTAAAAACAACCTTAGAGTTAGAACTCGAACTTGAAAAGTTTATTAGTTACATCCAGAAAGCAGCCTGGAAAAATACTCCTCGAAACAAATCTTCCGCCAGAAATAAAAGAACTTATCCTCGAGAAAAAAAAAACGCGCAAGAAATGGCAGCAGTCTCGCGCCGCTCCACATAAAACATACCTAAATAGCCTGTGCAGTATCGTTAAACGAACTCTTCCAGGCAATCAAAAATCTAAAAAACAACAAGGCTCCTGGCTGTGATCTAATAGCCGGACAAATCCTGAAGAACTTGCCGAAAAAAACCGCTATTTAAACTTCTCTAATTAATTAACGCTTCCTTTAGTCTATTATATGTTCCAGACTCATGGAAGGTTGCAGAAGTGATAATTGTTCCAAAACCGAGCAAACTGTTGAACAACAAAAAGTCGTACAGACCCATATCGCTTTTACCAATAATATCCAAAATTTTTGAAAAACTCTAATTAAAACGCATTCCAATATGTATCAAAAAGAAGCAACTAATACCTGACCATCAGTTCGGGTTTCGAGCGAAACACTCGACAATTGACCAGGTATACAGAATAACGAATGAAATTGAAGGAGGAAATGGAGGCAAGGCAAGTCAGAATTTATCAACTACACCATTGCGGGAGATACATTTAAAGCATTAGGAGAAATCGAGGGGAATTTAGAATTTAACACAGACACTCTCTCAAACACTCTTTCCAAATATTAAATAATAACATTAACCTTCCATATGACGGCTTTCTTGGAAACGATTTCCTCATTAAGTATCAGGGAAGAGTAAATTATGAGATAGGGCAACTAGAGATGAAAATAAAAAGGAGTATAATAATAACGAAAGCTCTTATAATAATCAAGAGGAAGAAGGAATCAAACAAGAGAAAGAAGACAATACCACATCTTGCGGGGTGTTGCTTACCTGTAAACATGGTATTGGAGGAAAAGCACCTTCCTCTCAGGAGTCAAACCACTTTGATCTTGCTATACACCGGACGGGTACACAAAAGGCAAATCAGACATGGGAATCAAATTCCCTTACCGATTGTCTACGGGCCGGAAAGGAAGATTCAAAAGAACTCAATGCTGTGAAGGTAATCAAAGAACTCACTTCTAGTCCCCACCGTTTCCAAATCCTCAAGCAAAACTTTTAAATACAAATGAAGATACCGGCATCAAACAAGACTGAGGCAAATATCCCAACAAGCCGTTGTAAATTAATGTATAAAAATTTAAAAGTAGAAACCCCGAATAGAAGTAATGGAAAAACAATCAAAATTGAATAGCGTACGCGAAAAATAATAGAAATCCCATTCAATTAAGAATCCGGTGATATCATAATCAAGAAAAAACAGTTAATACCTGGTATTTATATAGGTAACACTATCTCCAAGCAGAAAAATTTCAGAATCAAAATACTACTATTAACTATATTAGATTCAGACCAAGAGGTACACCTTTAACCTACTGATCTCGAATGGGAGAACTTACATAAATTTAATGTCATTAAAGCAGATGGGCTGAAAGATCCGGTGAAACACCGACTAAAAAGTTGGAATCACATTCAAATTTCAACATTGCAACCCGGAAGAAAATAGGTCCATTCTTGACATCTACCGCGAATACAACGATCTATTTTATTTAGATGGTGACCACCTTTCACATACAAATGCTATACAGCATAAAATTATTACTGACGAAGGGAAGCCCCCCCTGTTTACAAGACCATATCCTGACAGTGCGAAACAAGAAATTCATAAACAGGTCAATGAAATGCTACAGGATGGCGTGATACGAGCTAGTTATAGCCCGTGGAATTCACCATTGCTACTTGTTCCCAAGAAAGCAGGTCCAGATGGAGGGCAGTGGTCGACTTCAGAAAATTGAACGAACAAACAGTAGGAGATGGCTACCCACTACCTAATATTACTGACATCTTGGATCAATTGGGAAGGGCAAAATATTTTAGTACTCTCGACCTAGCTAAAGGTTTCCATCAAATCCTCATGGGACTACAAGGGATAGAATGTTTTGTTTACGTGGATGACATAGTCATCTATGGATATGATCTAAACGATCATAATAATCGACTGATAAGAGTTCTCAATCGTTTAAGAGAACATAATTTAAGACTACAGCCTGAAAAATGTCATTTCATTAGGAAAGAACTCACGAATTTAGGACATGCTATCTCAGAGAATGGAATACAACCAGATTCAGAAAAAAACAAATTTAGTGAAAACGTTTCCAATACCTTAGTAGCATATTACAGGAAGTTTATCCCGAATTTTGCTGAACTGGTCAAACCACTGACAAAACTGCTCAAAAAGAATGCACCTTTCCATTGGGATGCCTTTTGTGATGAAGCATTTGGAGCCCTGAAGGAGAAAATTATCAGTCCACCCATTTAAGTTTATCCCGACTTCGATCAAGAATTCCTAGTCACAACTGATGCAAGCGATATCGCATTAAGGGCTGTATTATCTCAAGGACCCATCGGTCAAGATACGCCCATTTTCTTTGCTAGTCGTACTATGAACGAAGCAGAACCGCGGTATAGAACTTCCGAAAAAGAATTGCTAGCCATTGTTTATGGCTTAACTCAGTTTCGACCATACATCCATGGGAAAAAGTTCACCATTATCACAGATCACAGTTCAATACAATGGTTGATAGGTCGCAAAGATCCCACATCAAGATTAATGCGATGGAGAATCTTATTGGAAGAATATGAGTACAAAATAATTCACAAAAAAGGAAAAATTTAATACGAATGCCGAAAGCCGCATCATTAGCAGCGATTCGATAGAAAAAAGCAAAACTGTTTGGTAACTACACGTAGTTTGGCTACGAGGCTACAAAAAGATCGATTTACCGCAGGAATCATTTGCAAAATCTTCGGACGAGATACAAGTTCTTTCTAGTTTTACTTTACTAGAAGAGAGAAGGTCAATACACACAGACAAATTAGTCGAAGCAAAAATTTTACACAATTTTACTTTATTACATTCCCTGGAAGAAGAAGTCCTTAAAAGAAAATTTCCAAACTTCATAAAACCTCAGGTAAGTGAAATAATAACTAATCTAGAAAAGAAAACGGAACTTCTGGTTACGACACTTCCTATACCTTTTAGAAGTGAGAAAGATATAAACACTTTAGGAATCAGCCTAAAGGAAAAAAGAGCCGAATTAACAAATGATAAATCTCTCGGTTTCGCCTTATCAATAGTAGATAATGAATCTAAGAAGACCTTTAAACAACTCCCTAAACAAACTTTTGGAACGTTGAATATAAAAATACACCTGTATACTGACGACAGTACGTACTTGACCGATAAAGAAGACATAGAAAAGGTACTCCACGAATATCACGACTCACCATTAGGAGGACATCAAGGAATAAAACGAACGGCAAAACGAATTAAACAGACTTAATACTGGCCGACAGTAACCAAAGACACAACTACGTATACTAGAAAATGCGAGTCGAGCCAAAAGAAATATATTACCAATGAAGATAACAACGACAAGCAGAACACCTTTTGAACGAATAGCTCCAGACATAATAGGACCATTACCCGTCAGTCATGATGGCAACAAATACATACTTAATTATACCAAACTCTCGGAGGCAATACCAGTAGCAAATGCTGATGCCTCAACAATAGCCCGCATGCTGGCCGAACGCTTAGTATGTAGATTCGGGATTCCGGACTCAATACTTACAGACCAGGGGACAAATTTTCTTAGTAATTCTTATTCAAAGAAGATTGTAAAAACCTCAAAACTAAGAAAATTCAGACGACTCCGTACCATCCGCAAACAAGCGGTGCTCTAGAACGTAGCCACAGAACACTGGCAGAATACCTCAGACACTACGTAAACAAGGACTCACTAACATGGGATACATGGCTGCCCTATTCAATGTTTTGTATAACAGAACACCAAATAGCAACACTATGTATTCACCATACGAACTCCTTTTCGGATATCTTCCAGGAATCCCAAGTTCTCTCAATAGGGAACCTCAAATTTCATACAATTACGAAAATTACGCAAATGAATTACGCGCACGACTACAACATGGATATAAAATTGCCAGAGAATTACTATACGAAAGAAAAGAACGATCAAAAACATACTATGACAGGAACAGTAAAGTAAAGACATTCAACGTAGGGGACAAAGTACTACTGAAAAATTATACGAGAAAAAAGAAACTCTCCACACTTTTGAACGGACCCTACGAAGTTCTAAAAAATCCCTTCGAAAGAAAACACGGTCATACTGATTGGAAAGAAATTAAAATTAATCCACAACAACAATTTACAGCTATTCCAACAATAACACAAAAAAACTCGATCAAAATTTTTACCATACATAGGTATGACCATGGACACATTCCTACTGGAATCTACTTCGAAGAACTAGGGAAAACGGAACTATATTCCAGTGACTGGAAACTTGTGGTATACTAAGATTTAGAGGCTTTCGCTGGAGCTTTGACACGCGCAGACTACTACGTTTATGAAATTGACAATAAAGCAAGAACTTAAGGGAACTACCTAATTTCAAATTGCTCTGTCATAGTTTCTTTGCTGAAATTAAGCATTTAATGGAGAATATTAAACTTAAATACAATCTCTTACATCATGGTAATAGGAAATGGAGAGCACTCATCAACACAATAAGAGTTTTAAGCAAATCATTATTCGGGACAATAGACGACGACGATGCAAAATATTACGACAGACAAATAGAGAAACTTAGATTTAACGAAAATCACTTGCTTACACTACTGAAAAATCAAACGATTATACTAGAGACGACAGCTAATATGTTTAACAAATCCGAAATAGCATTAGAAAATACAATAGCATCAGACAATAGCAATAAATTCCAAAATAGAAAACATAAAAAACCTTATAAAACAACTACTTAACCGTACATCCGACCTTTCAGCCTTCACACAATTAGAATCGCTAACAACACTGATAACAATTCTTATTATTAGATACGAAACAACTGTAGATAACCTTCTAGACCTGATAACAAACGTCAAAACAGGCACTCCTCATCCAACAATAGTAACTCCTGACCGATTAAGAACAGTCCTAACAAACATTAAAAGAGACTTGCCGTATGACCTAAGACTGCCATCTATAATCAACGGGAACGATACACTTCAACTATACAAAATCAGTACAATAAAAACTACCGTACTAGAACACAAAATACTATATGAATTCCTAATTCCTCTTCCTTTCAATGAAAACTTTCACCTTTACAATGCCATACCCTTACCAACTCCACACAATAACAATATCGTCTTTATTAAACCCACAACACAGTATGTTTTTATAGATTTCAAGAAGGAACACTACTACAATTTAATCTATTACGAGCTAAGCAACTGCAAGACGCACAACAACCAATTCCTATGCCCAATGACGCACCCACTTTTTGACGCTAATACATATCAACCCCAATGCGAGATACAACTACTCCGAAGAACAAACAAATACCCCAGGAACTGTGACATAAAAGTGTCAAACATTTTCACAGTCTGGATACAACTATCACAACCAAATACTTGGTTATTTTCCTCTCTAGAAAGTTACATGGTCGATGAAATTTGTCAGGATACACTAATAACTCACACTCTAAAAGATACAGCTACACTAGATATATCAGGAAACTGCTACCTAAAGACAAAAGACTTGACTATACGAACAAACAACGAAAAGACCACATACATCCATAACGCTTTTATACCACCGCTTAAAATTTCCTATATCCTAACAAACATCAGAAAAACGACAGATAAGACAGACAAAACAACGTTCATAAATTTTCAAACCAAGATGAGCTCAAGCTGGTTTCCGAGAGTATAAATTTACTCAAGAAAAAAGAAACAACACCATTCATAAATTTTCAAGCCAAGATGAGCTCAAGCGGGTTTCTGAGAGTTTAAATTTACTCAAGAAAAAAGAAACAACACCATTAATTTCATTGGATATCCATAATCTCCACCATTATTCCCTCATCTACTTGTTACTTATTTTAGTCATTGCATTATAATGCTGTCGAAGGTACAAAACGTACAAAGTTGAACCCAAACCCGAACCTAAGATCGGAAAACACAACCCACAAAAACACACTATTCAAACAGTCCAATCAATTCAATCACCCGATAGAACTAATAAAAAACCATCACAATTCGTCACTGCGTCCAGACGTGTTTACTTCTTGCTCCGTGTTAAGCCTTTATTTGAAAATAACGAAATGTCCGAAAATTGTGCTAAATGTGATGGAAACATTAATAAAAGCTATATTTTATGTGGTGGAGTTTGTGGCTTGATATTCCATGATAAATGCGCAATATCGTCATAAAATGCATTAAACTTTATTAAATCCAGCATAAACTATTCGTGGAAATGTAACGCTTGTGCTAGTGTTCCTGTACTTGGTTTAGTGTGTAAAATTGCGGAACTAACTAAAATTGTTCAATGTTTGCAAGTGGAAATCAAATCGTTAAAAAACAATGTAATCACAAATCCACCTGAACCACTTGTGTTACCACCTTCAAGTACCAGAAACAAAAAGAAAATAAAAATGCCCAACAAAACCAATACGAATGCCAGAAATGCAGAAACGCAAGACATTAACAATGCCGTGAGTGAAAATGAAATTACAGCTGTTAGTGAAGAGTTTACTGAACCTACGAATCCGCAATGGAATACAGTATATAAGAAACGAAGCACAAAAAAACTTCGTAAAGTCATAGGCAAAGACACTGCTTACACTGAAGTGGAAGTCATATCAGAGAAGAAATGGCTTCACCTCTCCCGTTTCTCAACAACCACCAAAGTGGATTCTATCATCATATGCCTCGAAGAAACTTAATGTTCCAACAAGTCTTCTCTCATGTCTCCCTATCTACAAAAGAGAAGCGGATCTGTCAACGTTTAAATTTATTAATTTTCGTCTTGGTGTTCCCGCATGCATCTTGAGCGTGCTATGAAAGCTGACAACTGGCCCTTGAATGTTCCCAATGCAGAGATCTGAATGAGCAGATTTGTTCTCGTTCTGATATGTTCCCATCTCAGTCATCAAATAACCTTAGCATATACTACCAAAATCCAGGGGGAATGAGAACTAAAATTAGAGATGTGTCTCTTGCAATTTCTCTTCATGAGTATGATGTTATTTTTCTCACGGAAACTTGGCTGAATAATGATTTCTTAATGGCTGATCTCTTCGATCACTATTACACAGTCCACCGCATTGATCGCCCTGCTGAAAGTGGTCATCTCCGTGGAAGAGGAGTATTAATGGGCGCGAACTCAACTTTATGTATGAATGTCATTTCTCTTCCGTTTGGCGACTTTACGAGTGAGCAACTTTGTGTCTCTGTGGATATCAATAGAGAGGAGGCAGAGCGCCAAAAAATGTTCTTCGTCGTTAGCTATATACCACCAAATAGACATTTAGATGTTTACGAACAACATGTTGCCAACATTGAATTCATCGCTGATCAGCTGACCCAACAGCAACATCTAATTGTTATGGGTGATTTTAACCTAGGTGATATCAATTGGTCCTTTTCAAATGAAGATAAGTGTTTAATACCATATAACATGAAAACTGATTGTGAATTCATGTTAATTGATTCATTGTTTGTCTGTAATGTCTTCCAAATCAATAATTGTCATAATTCAATTAATAGGATTCTTGATTTAATATTTGTAAATAATAATTTAAATTGTTCTGTCAGAGAAGTTGTATGTCCATTAATGTCAAATTCTGTTCATCACTTAGCTCTGTTTAAATTTTGAATATAGTAGTCCATTAATAAAACATCATTTAAGAAGTTACGAAAGCATGCATAATTTTGCAAAAGCCAATTATGAAGGTTTAAGTAATTATTTTATTTCGGTTGATTAGTCGAACATTCTCTCCGGTCTAAACTTATATGAAATGCATAATGTATTTTTAAATATAATAGAATATGGGTTCACTCAATTTGTACCACGTATTAGAAAAAGATTCCACGTAAAATTGCCGTGGCATAACCAACGATTAATAAATTTAAAAAACGCGAAAAATAAAGCATTTAAACTTTTCAAAAAATCAAATTCAGAGCACAACAAACAGCGTTTTCGTCAATTGCGTCGGGAATATGAATTTTTAAACAAATTTCTTTATAAACACTATGTTATGAATACTGAATCTAATATTCCTAGGAATCCTAAAGGCTTCTGGACATTTGTAAATAATAAAAGAAAGCAAAATGGGACTTTGCAAAATGTTGAGTTCAATGGTATAGTATCTCAGAGTAGTGAGACAACATGCGAGCTCTTTGCAAAATTCTTTGAATCAGTGTATAGAGATCACTCGAATATTCATCCACCTTCTTTTAATGAAGATGTTTGTAATATAAATCTTGGATCACTGTATATCTCAACTGATGACATACTGCAGGGAATTTATTCCTTGAACTCTTGTGTGAATCCCTGTCCTGACAATGTTCCGTCTGTTATTGCCAAACAATGTAGTTCTTCCTTGTCGCTACCATTGAAATTATTGTTTAATATGTCTTTGTCTTCCGGTATATTCTTGGACGAATGGAAAGTTTCCTTTATAACACCAATATTTAAAGCTGGTTCTCGACATAAAGTTGATAATTATAGAGGAATCTCTAAGATTTCAGCTATTCCGAAACTTTTTGAGTTAATTGTTACAAAAAAATTTATTTTGCAATCAACGAACACATTTCTTTACACCAACATGGTTTTGTTTCTGGCAGATCTACCTTTACCAATTTGACAATTTTTACAAAATACCTCTTTGATTCAGTAGAATCCGGGTATCAAGTTAATGTCATTTTCACGGATTTTAGAAAAGCTTTGATACTGTATGCCATAAAATTCTATTAAACAAAGTAAGATCATTTGGTATTCATTCAGTACTACTTAAGTGGCTAGAGAGTTACTTAACAAATAGAACTCAAATGGTAAAAATTGATAACCATAAGTCTAGAATCATTAAGGTATTATCAGGTGTTCCCCAAGGTAGCCATATAGGCCCACTACTGTTTATTATATTTATTAATGAGATTCCTTCAATCCTGTCTCATGTTAAATGTTTAATGTATGCAGACGACCTTAAGATTTACCTTCGTATTAAGAATCGTCAAGATTGTATGTATGTTCAAAATGACTTGAATATGTTATGTAATTGGTGCGATCTCAATGGACTAAGCTTAAATATTACTAAATGTCATTTTACTGTTAACCATGTATTATCACCCGTAATATATGGATTTCAAAGCGATGATATGGCGTCTCATGCTGGCACAAGCGTCTGCACTTAGCCTCTATCAGCGAACTCCTACTCTCACCTCCACGTGGTGAAATCTGGGAGCCGAGCACCTTCGATCGAAGATGGGGTAACCAACCCCCGTGGGACGTCGTTGGCGGCTGCAGACGAGAGAGGGGGGAGAGTGTGCCTGTACCAGGGCTCATCTCTCTATATGGATGGCGGCGGAGGAGCTGGAAACTGTCTGGCCAACGGTGGCATCCGAAACTCCAGTCAGACGGAGTTAACTGGTGCGCAGTCCTTCTAGAGCTACCTCGACATTTTCGGAGCACAGGTCTAGAAGGTTTTTTCAAGGCCAGGTCGGGGCCTTGGAATTGAGAAGCGGCGGAAGATCCCTATAGCTTTAGGGACAACGGCGGCGCTCACAGCCTCAGAGAGGTTACCGACTCCGGATAAACCCGGACCCTCCGCCCGAGGGTTAAAGAATAGGGCCTGGCCTCCCAGTTGGGGGTTGTGCGTGGGGTTAACTCCCTCACCAAGTAAAAATATTATGGTTCAGAGACAACCAACTGCCTCGGATACGGACGGAATTAATGTTGACGACCCCAGCAAACGTTACAAGGACAACGATTTTCGGTTCTGCACGTGGAATGTTAGGTCCCTTAACAGACCACGTGCAGCCGAAGAACTCGCGGAGGCCCTGGACTGCTACAAAGCAGACATCACCGCAATCCAGGAAGTGCGGTGGAATGGGCCGGGCAAGAAGAGGATGAGAAACTGCGACATCTACTACGGTGATTGCAACACGGAGAGGCGCTTATTTGGATGTGGATTTGTTGTTCGAGGCAGACTTAGGCAAAAAGTCTTAAGCTTTGTCTGTAAAAGCGAACGCCTCATAACAATCCGCATCAAGGCTAAATTCGGGAACATCAGCCTGATTTGCGCCCACGCCCCGACCCGACAGAGGAGACAAAGATGACAACAGCAAGGATGACTTCTATGATCTCCTAGAAAGGACCTACGATCAGTGCCCCAGCTTCGACACCAAGATCGTTCTAGGAGATTTCAATGCAAATCTGGGTAAGGAAGACATCTTTGCCAAAGTCATCGGGAAACACAGCCTGCACGACACTACATCCGATAACGGACTCAGGCTGGTGGACTTTGTCACGGGACGTAATCTCTCTGTAGCTAGCACGCGGTTCCCACACCTCAACATCCATAAAGGGACCTGGCGGTCCCCTGATCAATCAACCGTCAACCAGATTGATCATGCTGCGATCGACGTCAGACACTCCTCCAGCATTCTTGATGTCCGAACGTTCCGAGGAGCCAACATCGACTCGGACCATTTCCTTGTTGTAGCCAAGGTAAGAACTCGGATATCAAGAGATCAACGGAGTCGAGAAAGGACACCACGGTTTGACGTCGGAAAGCTACAATCGCAACGGACTGCTAGGATCTTTGCCGATCGAGTCTCCCGGAATCTCTCTCTTAGTTCGTCGCCACCTGCACAAACAATCGAAGAAGATTGGAGGCGTTGTCAAGAAGCCATCAAAGATGCTGCCACTGATGTGCTGGGTTTTACGGCACCACCTAGAAAAAACCCATGGTTTGACAACGAGTGTAGTCTGGCACATGCAACGAAGCTGGAAGCCTACAAAGCAACGCTGCAACGAACGACGAGAGCTGTTCGTGAGCTCTACGGACAGAGACGAGGGGATGATACCCGGCTTGAAGAAAGAGCACGAGAAGCGCGCGATCGAGGAGATGGAGAGGTGCTACGGTAGGAACGATGTCCGAAAGTTTTACCAGAGGGTGAAACAGTTATCCAGTGGATATAAGGTTCGGACAGAAGCCTGCCGGGACGAGAATGGACAACTAGTAGTAGAGTCGCAGTCGATAATGAGAATTTGGAAGAAACATTTCTGCAGACTGCTTAACGGCGATGATGACACCAATGCCACTGTCAGGCAGATTGTCCCACTCAATAAGGGCGATGATCGACGATAGCAATATCAAGACTGAAGTCTAACAAAGCTGCCGGTGCGGACGGACCGTCCGCTGAAATCTTTAAGGCAGCTGGAGATGATCTGGTTGGGCGTATGCACCAGCTCATCTGTAAGATATGGTCATAGGAAAGCATGCCCGATGAGTGGAATCTCAGTATCGTTTGCCCGATCCATAAGAAAGGAGACCCCTTTGACTGCGCCAACTATAGAGGGATAAGTCTCCTGAACATCGCCTACAAGATCTTCTCTGCCGTTTTGTGTACTCGCCTGAAGCCGTTTACAAATAACCTGATAGGTCCTTATCAGTGTGGCTTCAGGCCAGGGAAGTCCACCATCGACCAGATTTTCACACTACGGCAGATCCTGGAAAAGACCCAAGAAATGCAAATCGACACCCACCACCTTTTTGTCGATTTCAAGGCCGCATATGACAGCGTGCATAGGGACGAGCTATACAACGCCATGTCTAGTTTTGACATTCCTGCCAAACTCTTCAGGTTGTGCAAGATGACGATGGAGAATTCTCGCTGCTCCATCAAGGTCGGTAACGGACTAACCGAGACCTTCAATGTCAAAAAAGGATTTAGACAAGGTGACGCGCTGTCATGTGATTTCTTTAACATCATCCTGGAGACTCACACGCCAACACTAGGGGCACGATCTTCCAGAAGTCCGTACAACTGCTAGCATAAGCGGATGACATTGACGTGATTGGCAGAACACAGCGAGCCGTCAATGAGGCATTTGCTGGCATTGAGGCGGAGGCGGCTAAAATGGGTCTAGCGGTGAATGAGGGCAAAACGAAGTATATGCTGTCATCAAGAAAGGACACACAACATCGACGTCTTGGACAGAGCGTCACAATGGGCAGCTATAACTTCGAGGTAGTCAAGGACTTCGTCTACCTCGGCTCCGCAGTAAACAGTACAAACAACATCAGTACCGAGATCAAACGCAGAGTAACTCTTGCCAACCGCTGTTTCTATGGGGTCAAGAGGCAATTGAGTAGTAGAGCCATCTCTCGAAGGACCAAGCTGACCTTATAAAAGACCTTGATCATCCCAGTCGTGCTGTACGGCGCGGAGGCATGGACAATCTCAAAAGCGGATGAGGAAGTCCTTGGTATTTTCGAGAGAAAAGCTCTGCGTGCGATCTTTGGTCCTGTTTGCGTTGACGGTTTCTGGAGGAGAAGATTCAACCACGAACTGTACGGGCTGTACAGCGACATGAGTCTAGTCAGGCGTCTTCGGATCCAACGCCTAAGATGGATAGGCCATGTAGAGCGTATGGACAACTCAGCTCCGGCCCGGAGAGTCTTCGACTCCGAACCCGTGGGACAACGCAACAGAGGACGCCCGCGTTTAAGGTGGTGCACCCAGGTGGAGAAGGACCTCAACCAACTTGGCGTGCGACACTGGAGACAGCTAGCCAGATACCGTGCTAGCTGGAGAGGCTTGTTGGTTGAGGCCCAGGTCCACCCCGGACTGTAGCGCCAAATGAAGAAGAAGATGAATATATGACTATTCGATAGGTGGAACTTGCCTTACTAGGAAAACGGAAATAAAAGACCTTGGTGTAATTTTCGACACGAAACTTTCCTTTTCATTTCATATCGACTACATAGTTGCAAAGGCTAATTCAATGCTTGGATTTTTGAAAAGAACATGTGCTGAATTTTCGAATCCATATGCCCTAAGATCTGTCTATATGTCCATTGTACGTCCTCATCTCGAGTATTGCTCAGTAATATGGTGTCCTTTATGTAAGAACTCTATAGTGCGCCTAGAAAAAGTTCAAAAGTCATTTACCAGATTTGTTATAAAAAGAATGGGGTGGAATCTTGACATCATGCCACCATATCCTATAAGATATGCGTTAATAGGTTTAGATACTTTAGAACGAAGACGAGGTGATCATGGCATAATGTTTACTTATGATATTCTTTCGTATCGTGTAATTTGCCCTGAGCTCCTGCAAAATGTAAGGTTTTACGCACCGGAAAGAATTCTTCGAACCCGAAAATTCTTATTACAACCAAAACAAATGTATAATTATGGCTTTAATGAACCGTTAAGCAAATGTATAAGTCAATTTAATTCCGTTTGTGTACAAGTAGACCTATGTGATGAGAGACAAAAATTTAAACAGTCTTTTCCAAAATCTTTGACAATTTCACTTAATTAATCTAATTTAAAATCTATAATTATTTATTACAAAATATATTTATTCAATTTAATGTAATGTTTACATACTTATTTATTACTAAATATTTTTATTCAAATATTTATTTACTACTTTGTTGTCCTATATTTATTTACTTATAATTATCAAAATGTTCCTATCATGTACTTAGATTATACGAATATTATCATTAGGTTCCGAAATCTCTAAGAGTTAAGCTCGGTAGATGGAATAAATAAATAAGTAAATAAATAAAAAACCGTCATTTACGTTAGACTGCTCATCCGAAGAATAAAAGAAATTATCGTGTACTAAATCTTTATCATAAGAAAATCATTTTAGCACATAATTATTAATTTTATTGAAAGATGTCACATTAAAAACAAGTACATTATAAAAAAAAGAAACAAAAAAAAAATGTTTACGTAAGAAATATATAGCGATACTAAATTATTAACCAAATAAATAAATTACATATAAGACGTAAATATATAAATTCCGTTAGTAGGACTCAAGACCTGTTTAGTATATTACTACAGACAACCTCTGTAAAAGAATCCCATAATAATAAACTCTAAAACTTCATTCTTTAATACTCCGAATTTGAACTCTATTACTCTTCAAGCCTAATTTTCTATTTTGAAGGGAAGGAGGATGTAGTGCCCGCACATGAGGGACCACATAATAAGATCAGACCCCTTATTTAATTCATTTCCTCTTTAACACGCTCTTCCACAATACGAAACCTAGCTGTGGCCAAGTGGCACTCTCCAATCATACGCTCATATTTCAAAGTCAATGTCAGCAGATGTTCACTACAGTTACATTCATAATCGCCGGGGAACTCTAAGTAACATAAGTAATGAGTATACTCATGCGCACGTGTGTGACGCAGTCACAGGGGAACTCCGTTGCATGCAATAAAATACTGACAAAGCGTCATGAAACTAAAGATGCAGCACAAATGATGAATGCCGCCGACATACTAGGCATAGTAATTATTGGAGCACTTGGTAACATGTGGATGACACACTAACCCAGTGCACCCAAAATAGCTTGAGCTACTAAAAACTAACTAAAAATAACTTGAGCTACTGAAACTAAAAAGATATTATATAAGGAGAATGATTTTCAAGAATGAAGACAGAGTTCAGACAGATACCAACAATAATTGATAAATAAAGAGCCGAAGCTATAGTCCGAAAGTATAATAAAAGCAAATACTTTTATTTAGAACTCTGCGGTGTTTACTCTTCTCCCGAAAAGGAAAGCACGGTATACAGACGTAACAGGCCCTACATTGTACCTGTTGTCCACTAGAGACATACCTCAAACTGAGGGTACACTTCTGGCTACATTTGCGGATGACACAGCGGACGTTCAGTTGAGTCCTCAACTGAAAAACTGCAACGAGCTCTGGACAAAATAAACGAATGGTCAAAACGCTGGCGCATTGTGCCCAATGAGACCAAATCAACGCAGATAAGTTTTACCTACAGAAATATTGAAAATCTATCAGTTTTCATTAATTCTGTACAAATATCATACGCTAATGAAGCAAAATATTTTGGTATGACACTCGATGTGAAACTCAAGTGGAAGGCCCACGTAAAAAAGAAACAGGATGAGATCGTACACCGGTATAGAGAAATGTACTGGTTACTTGGAAGGCACTCCAAGTTAGGCATGTACAACAAACTGCTATTATACAAGCAAGTACTGGAGTCTATATGGACTTACGGCCTACAACTATGGGGTTGTACCAAAACAAATAACAGAGGATTTATTCAGTCCTTTCAAAATAAAACTATACCGGATATTGTGAAAGCTCTCTGATATCTCAGGAATTGTAATATACAAGGCACCTAGGGCTAGCTACCGTCAACGAAGAAATAACAAACTCCGCTCGAAAGCTAAGTATCAGACTTCGTTCGACATCCAGGCCAGACAACACCCGCAGGAAGCTACGTCGAAATCTTTGCTTGCACGAATACTTGACATTGCAGCTGGCTGCTTTGCTTCCTCGATAGTGACGTGGATGCCGCTGCTGATATGATCACAAAGATTCTTCTGCTAAGCATGAGAGCCTTCATTCCTCACAGAGTGAAGAATATCAAGCCCAAAGCAAATGCATGCTATGACTCGAGCTGTAAAGAGGCACATAAAGAATTCCGCCCCGTCTTCAATTCCCACTTTCATCTATAATGGCATTCGAGCTGCCAGCTCCATAGACAAAGTTGATCTGCTTGCGGTTCATTTTGCAGCCAGGTCAACCAGATTCCAATATGTCACCACCTGTACTTGAGACCGTTGATTTCGCCATGGGACGGATCCAGTTCCGCACTCGTACAGTTGCAAGAGTACTTAAAGATCTCGACGTGCACAAATCCACTGGCCCGGATGCTATTCCCCCTATACCACTGCGTAAGCTTTTTTATCTATGCTACTCTTTAGGTCTCTTTCTCTTATTGGTGTTCCCAAGGCCCATTTCTATCTCCGACACTCTTTCTCATTTTTATAAATGATCTCTCGTCTGCTACTTCTAATCCAATTGATTTCTTCGCTCATGACAGCACCCTCAGCCTTTCATATTCGTTCCAAGACTCACGACAAGAGACGAATTGGAACGGCACCGTATGTTTAGCACATTGCATTCCGATCTTGATAGCATAATGAACTGGGGAAAAACAGTAGAGTGGAATTCAATGCTTCAAGAACCCAATGCTGTCTGCTGTCACTCAAGCGAACCCTTGATAATTAGCCATTATCCATGAATAGCGCTTATGTCGATAATACCGGAAAACTTTCCATTCTTCGTATGTGTATTAACACAACACTTAGTTGGAACGATCACATATTTGAGGTCGTCAAAAATGCTGCGAAATGTTTAGGTTTCCTTAATCGATGCAAGAAATATTTCACCCCTTCTGATTTGGCTTTCATTTATAAGGCGTACATCCGCCCCAAACTTGAGTATAACGCTCATATCTGGTCTGGTGCCCTAAGACTCGAACATGTTCGCGAGCGATATTCGGTTCAGATTGGAGTGGCCTGTCAACTGTTCGGCGTACAGCGTGGAAGATTATAGGATATCCACTCTTTTCACCAACAATCTATACAAATTCAATTTAAAAAAAGCTAGTAATAAATATTTTTCACTTTTTTCGTGATTTTTGTTTTTCACTTATCAACAACAATGCAATTTTAGTGTGTAATATACATATCTCTTCACCTTTCAGGACTTGGGGTAAATGCAATTTTCCCATTTTTTGTTCCTGTTTCAGAATCAATCACTCTTCCACTGGTTTCTTGTCTGGTGATTTTCCTCTTTGGGCTGCCGAATACGATGCGAACTCGGGTCAGTACACCGGCGTTGCACGGTCGAAAACGCTTCACCGAAACCTACAGAGAACTCACGCGAACCAAACCGTTAAGGTCACGCTCAAACTCGCCTACATCCCAATGCCACCCACGCCATCCCGATCAGATGTGCGCTCTCACTTCCACTTGCACTTCCACTTGTAGATTAAGCCGAAAGGCACATTTAGATAGATAGATATTTATTTCGTCATAAAATATTTACATTGATTTTAGTTATCGCACAGTATCTATTACAGAGATTTGATACATCATATATCTTACTACTGGAAAATGAGTTTAGCTTATATTGAATCTAAATAAAATTGATAAGAATTAAATCAAACAAACTGAAGGAAAGACGACAAAACCTCCAAAAAAAAAAAAATATATATATAAAAATATATTTCAGTATATGTATGTGTAAATAAGAAAATTGTTGTTTCATATCAGTAAATTAATATCACAAAGAAGCCGTTACAAGTAGATAAATAAATCAATAAATAAATAAACAGATAAATAAATAAATGAATAAATAAATAAATAAATAAATAAATAAATAAATAAATAAATAAATAAATAAATAAATAAATAAATAAATAAATAAATAAATAAATAAGTAAATAAATAAATAAATAAATAAATAAATAAATATATAAATAAATAAATAAATAAATCAGTAAATAAGTAAATAAATAAATATATGAATTTGTAAGTATATTAACAATTAATAAATAAAATAATAACATATACTGAACCTTATTCATTTAGGGAATTACAATTTGTTAACTCATTGACTAGCGGATTGTCAGCGAAAGCACATGAATAATTAAACTTATGTGTCAGTTTCAATATTATTTTATAAACCAGTTCAACACCCGCTCTTTTGTGAAGTTTTAAGGTGGAATAATCACGTGTTAGGTCTAACATCATTTTTAAAACTTTGTTTTGAGCTATTTGTAATTTTTTAATGTGGCAATGAGCGGAATTTCCCCATACAGGGCAACCGTAAAGAATTATTGCTTGGAATATAGATTTAAGAATGATTACTTTGTTGGGGAGGGACAAAAACGAAATGAAAGCTTAAAGTATTTTCTTTGCAATGTTTACTTTTTTAAGGGTCTGATTGATGTGCTCATAAAAAGTCAATTTACTGTCAAGATGTATATCAAGGTACCTAACGGAGTTCTTCCACTCAACGTTGATTCCTTTCACCCTCAAGCTAGAACTAGGAAGAAAACAAGCTTTTCTTTTTCGTGTGAAAAAGATCGCTTGTAATTTATCTTCATTGTACTTTATCTTCCATTTATCACAGTAGCTAAAAATAATTTTCTAAAAATAAAATTCCATCGCAGATTTAAGATTGCTCTCAATGCTAAGAGCGAACTCATGTAATGAAAATATAGCTGTGTCATCAGCAAAGATAGCAGTTTCACATTCAGGTACTTCTGGAAAATCCGAGGTATACAAATTGTATAGTATTGGCGCCATAACAGACCCTTGGGGCACACCTGCATTATAGGATATTAAATCTGATACACCAGTGTTCACATGGACTTGGAAAGAACGATCAGACAGAAAACTTAGAACTATATTGCACAAATAAGGTGGAAAGTTGAGGTTGTTCAATTTGAAAATGAGACCATTATGCCAGACAGTGTCAAATGCCTTTTCTATGTCAAGTAAATTCATGCCGGTCGATTTACCATCTGCACGATTACTTCTTATGTGATTACATATTCTCTTAACTTGATGAGAAGTGTTATGATAACGCCTAAACCCGAACTGTACTTTGGGAAAAATGTTCCTATCGTCAACAATCTTCAATATTTTTTCTTTTAGTATCCGTTCATAAACTTTGCTCAGGCTGCTAATTAAGCTAATTGGCCGGTAACTACCAGGATTTTCTGGAGGCTTACCAACTTTGAGAATTGGCATTACTTTAGCTAACTTACATTTGTTTGGAAAATATTGCATTTTCAAACAGGCATTGACAACAAAAGCCACCATCTTAATCCCAATTTTCGGTAGTTCCATTAGATAAGCATTCCTTATTAAGTCTAGCCCACCAGATTTTCTCCTTACTAGATTACTGATGAAGAATTCAATATCATCTTCACTCACATATTCATTTACAGGTGTGTCTGAGTTACTACTTTTGAATGTCTGAACAGCACTATTCACCAAAGTATCTGTATGTATATCACCCAGATGGCGTGTTATGTTATGGTTACGCTCAAGTGTTTTGGCAAGTTCATTAGCCTTATCAACATCAGACAAATAAGTATTTACAGTGTTTCTAAGACACGGTATATGATTGTTTTTATTTCTGACTAATTTAACTATATTCCAGAGCGGCTTTGTATTTCTGTCTAAGTGTTCAAGCTTATTATTCCAGGAGTCATTACGAAATTCTACTATACACTCCTTGATGATCCTATTTAGGTAACTGGCTTCGTTTCTATATACAATCTGCCTGTATCGTTGCCAGTTCCTTCTATACATATTTCTTATCTTTATAAGGTTTAAAACATAAGAAGGAAGTTTAATGGAATAATTCTTTTTAGCTACACTTGGAATACTTTCGTTTGCTGAACCTACAATGTGCTTTTTGAAGTTGGAAACGAGATAGTCAACATCCTGTTTGCAGGTTATATGGTGTAAATCAGTATCAACCTGCTGAAATTTCTGACTTATATTTGCTCTAAAACGTTTCCAATTAGCGTTTTTTATGTCCTGGATATATTGAACTACTTCCATACCAGACAAAAGAAGCTTGCAATACACAGGGTTATGATCTGAGCTTAATTCATTAAGTGTTACAGGTTAAGTTATATAGCCAGGGCAGTTAGTAATAAATATATCAAGTACAGACGGACGACCATGTGAACCAGCAGGTACATAAGTTGGACTATGATGATACATTAACGTAATGGGCAACACAACACTAAGATTTGAAAGTAAATCACCCCATGCATTTGCACGTGTACAACCCCAATCTCTATGCCTACAGTTTAGATCACCTCCAACTAAGTAATCATCATGCAAAGAAACAATTTTTCGGAGATCATTTCTTAAACTGATCTTATTAGAGTTTGTTACAGTAGCACCAGGAAAATAGACACACACAACTTTTATTGTTTTTCGATTTGATAATTTCACCTCAATTCCTAAGTTTTCTACTAATTGTGTTCTAATAACATGAAAAAGCGAGTGTTGAACCGATCTCCTCACAAAAATTGCAACTCCACCGCCATTTCCATCAGTTCTATCAAGTTGATAGCATTTAAAGTTCGGAGTAGATAAGCGATAAGTTTGATTTAGCCAAGTTTCAGTTACTAAGGCTATGTGAACGTTATTTCTATTTAAAAAATCAAGGAATTCAATGCTTTTGTTTCGAATCCCCCTAGCATTCCATGTTATAATATTTAAGTTACTATCTACCATATTATTACTTATCATTAGAGTACAAAAACTTAGTAGCTGTGCGATAACTTGAAACTGATCTGCTTTTGATTTACATGTAGCTAATTTACTTATCATTTCCATAACTAGAACATTTAATTCATCCATAGTAAAAAGATTGTTGTTGTTACTGATCAAACCTCTTGACTGGTGAGTAGCACTCTCCCAAGTACTCGGTGGTTGCACACAGCTGACGGCTTCCAGTTGTTGTGAACTTTGGACAGTTGCCTGTCTTCGATGAGGAAGCGCGGGAAAGTCTGACATTGATGACAGGTTAAGTTGCTTCGGCATGTTGGTTGCAGTGACGGGAGCTTTCGTTGAGATAAAAGCTTTCTTAATCAGCTGATGAGATTTGTTTTTTCGGGTGGCTAAGTGTCTTTTAAGCTCTAGGTATTTGGATCTAACCAAGCATGAAGCATCACTAGCTTTATGAGACCCATTGCAATTTGCACATTTAAAAGTTTCTTTTTCATTGCAGTCAGCAGTCTTGTGAGAACCAGCACATATACCACAATATGTCTTTATATGACAGTTGCGCTCACCATGTCCGAACATCTGGCAATTATGGCATTGTGTCGGTTTACCTTTCAATTTTCGTTGAAAGCTCCATCTGACTTGCGTGTGAAGAACAGATCGGTAGTGTTTTTTCTAATGAAACTAAATATAATGTTTCACTATATTGTTCATATTTTTTTGTAATTTTTTTGATGTCCATGCATTTCAAACCGTGTTCAATTAAATAAGATTTTAAGAAATCAACATTTAAATCATCAAGTCCAAACAGAACGACTTTGAATATTTTTACACTTTTCATGTCGTGGGTGAAAAATTGACATTTGTTTTCTTTATGATTAGACACTACACTGTTGTATGATTCCAATGTTTCACACAATATTTGTATGCCTATGGACATTTTTTTTAATGGAATAGTCAGAGATGTTTATCGACTTCATCAAACTGTGGACAAGGTCACTTGTTTTGTGGAGTAATTTAATAGGAGGCAGATGCTCCTTTTTCTGCGTGTTTTCATTTGGCAAAATAATTTCGTCCATATCATCATCGTCTTTGTCGAGCAAACATCGAAGTTAACTGAAACGATTATATCTTGGGTCTTTTTTTCCCGCACTAGTAGCACTCATATTTCGGGGTTTCTTATCGGTGTGATTGGAAACACCCTCAGAATTCGGGGATCTACCGCGTTTAGTAATTTTGACTGGTTTACTGGCAAAATACACTGCGAAAAGTAGTCGATATGAGATATCATACACAGACAAAAGCTCGTCGACGACTGAAAGGCACATTTATAACATAGATTAGAGTAGCTTAGAGTTCCCGCATAGGTTCAGTAGGTTAGTATTAAGAACATTTGTAATTCTTAAGTTAGTTAAGCTAGTCTTTACCAATTTCGTTTAGCAAGTAAGTAACATATTTTAAATTAAATAAAATTACATAAAAAAAACGGCTAGTGTGTTCCTGGAAAGGGGGAGCCGAGGAAACACCAACCACCCACACCCGGCGCTTCCGAGATCACACAAAATGTGCTGGAATATGACGACGTCATAATCAATGCCCCACACGCCCACCAACCATGACGAATCTGTAGCATATTACTTGGTTAAAAGCTTTCAACAGTAGGAACCTATAATAAAGTCTGCTTGATCTGGACTTCCAACACAACACGTGTCGAAGCCGGTTCACAGATCGTCTCATTAAACATCAAAGAGCGTTACCACGGTCGCTCCAAGTACAAATTTACCAACGTACACATCATTCGCAGTCTGGAACTGCCTGTACATGTGAGTGAGGCGCAAGCGGGACCATACTCTAGCCGTTTTTCCTATCCCATCCAAGAATCAACAAATCCAATCAAGAATTTTAATTGGTATGGATAACCATAACAACCAGTTGAAAACAAACCAGACTTTGTTGGTTTGTGCGTGGACCTAATGGACATGGTCAAATGGGAAACGAGAGGACAGGCGACAATCTTACAGGGACATTGCCAACGAAGCGGAAGCGGCTGCTTATTCTGGCAACTTAAGAGGGATCAATGCGAGAGGGACGAAAGCTATGTGGGAATTAATCAATATCCACGCCACCCCTAAAGGACACAAATGGGAACCTCTTGGGTAAAGAACAACAGCAGCCGAACCGAGGAAAGAATTCCGCTGAATCGTTTGAAAACGTTTCCACCTTTAGTCCGCAGAAATCACAGAAGGGTATTCCTCACAGCACCGCCTACAGTCACCGGAATCGAACTAGCACAACTACTACACTGCCTACATTAAACCGTAGTGACAGCAGCAGTTATGGCGCCAATCCAAATACCCGATCATTGGCGCAGCCGGGGCTGAACGCCGAATCCTCGACAGCTGGATGGAAGGTTTAAATATCACCATTCCCAAAAAAGGGAACTTGAGCGAGTGCAAAACCTGGAAAGAAATTTTACTCATGAATGCTAACCAGGAGCTATTCGCCTCGATGATCCTGTATCGGATTTTCCCCACTGTTGTTTCAACACGGTACGGATGATTATCGACCAATCGGTTGAATATAGCTCCCCATCTTTGAGAGATAACGAGAGCGCCTTCGACATGGTCAGACGAGAACATTGGTATACCACCATCCATCACAGAGCTCATCCAGGGGCTATACCGGGATGTGTCTTACAAGATGCACTTCAAGAGTAAGGACAGCAGCACAACAACAATGCTACCAAAGGGATCCAATAAGGGATCTAAATCGACTTTTTTCTATTGTACTGAACGCTGAAATAAAAATGTGCTGAACAGATTTAAGTATACTGGGCTCCTATAACTGGATGCAAACACACAAATTGAAAGAACAAAAAAAAACAATAACAATTCATTTGTTGGGAATATTAACATAAATACAAATATACTTCATTATTATAGCTTAACCAATCAGGGACGACTGCCGCATTAGAGAAGTAAATTAAATAATGATTTTTCTGTTTGAAGAGATTGTTTGTCACATTTTTATTCCCAGAGTCTTTACTGCGTGTAAAACATTCATTTTTAGTAAGGTTTTTGGTTTCTACCACTGCAGAACAGGTTGAAACTTGCACTCGATTTCTCAATTAAGTTTTTACTGTATTTTCATATTAATCAATTCTTTCAAAATAGTGTTCAGAATGACGAAGATAAAAGGCCCACAATTCCGATGTACATTCATTTCACGGTTTCTTAATATATTCACAGTTAGTTTATATAGATTAGACAATATTTGTACAAACATTGCCAAACGACTGCTAAAACTATTCAAATTTTGGCGTCTAGTGAAATTGTCACGGCATTAAAGGAAAGTCACTAACCAACTTTTGGCAATGAAAAGTAAGCCTGAGGAAGAAAAGGCCTGAGGAGAAAAAGGTTTGAAATTTGTTTTACTGTGCTGTTTGTTCCTCTTCTTTATTTGGCGGTACAGTCCGGGATGGACAAGGGCAACCAACAAGCCTCTCCAAATAGCACGGTCTTTTATCATTAGAAGCGATTCTCGACTAAAAGACAAGACTCCTAATTCTCAACGGGAGCTACACTCTGATTTATTTCAATAAGGAAACAATAACAATTCAGAAATACAAGAAACTTGTACGAATGCTAGAGATATACTATACAGAAGCAAGTAAAGATCCGATCATTAAAGAAATCAGGATCGATCACCTCAACGTCGAAAGAAGGGAAATCACCTATCTTGTTTCACAGTACGCACCAATATGCTAACAAGAAGGTAGTGATTTATCGTTCATAAATGCGATAAAGCATAGAATAAAAACACTGAATGATATTCCTATCTATACTATTTATTATAGGTATAGTAAATGACGCTAATTATTTCTTATAAGCGTGTGTTTCTTAAATAGTAAATACGGATATAAGAAAAAACGTTTCTTATAAGAATAACACGGGTATAAGAGAAAGAAGTTTCTTATAAAAAAAGTTCTTTCAAAAACAAAAGCGTCCCCTTATAAACAACAAAAAATAAATTCACTTTATTTAAAAAATAATAGAAAACTTTACAGCTCTTAATTGCAAAACAATAAACACTATGTATGTATACTGCAGTTACTCCAGCAGATTTTAGGAAGGTATAGCTACAAAAAAAAATGGAATAATTGAAACTTATATTTTTCTAAAGGGCTGTTCGTTCACATTTAAGGAACATTTCGATGGAACTTTTTTTATGCCATATAAAAGTTTCTTATACACATCATATTTCAATGAAAAACTTAGAATCGGTGTCTTAAATTTTATCGGTGTTTTCCTTAAAAGCGTGTTTCTTATGAGGTATGTTTTTTACGTAGGTTTAAATGTTCCCCTACGCGCTTTTCTTCAGGTTTCTAATAAACATATTTTTCTTATTAGCGTCATTTACTGTACTCGAAGAGCATAGAAGCGAGGTAGAAACGCAAATTAAAGAAATGTTTGATCAAGGTATTATCCGACCTAGCGATTGACCATTCACCGCCCCATCTGGATCGTCCCTTAAAAGAAGGATGCATCAGGAAGACAGAAGTGGAGAATATTGATCGACTTTCGAAAACTTAACAAAGTTTCGGTTGAGGACAAATTCCCAATACCAAATATGGAGGAAATATTTGACAAACTACGGAAATCTTTATTCTTCACCACGGTCGATTTTCTCTCGAATGCCATTTGGTCTTACAAACGCGCCCTACACTTTACAGCTTCTAATTAATCCGGTTCTCCATTTATTTATAGGAAAGATAAGACTAGTGTACTTGGATGACAAAATCGTCTTCTCTATTAGCCTAGAAGAGCAAATCATTTCAATGAACAAAATATTCAAGAGACCTAAACAAGTCAATCTTAAGGTTCAACTGGATAAAAGCGAGATTCTGAAAAAGGAAACAAAGTTTTAAGGCCATGTTGTAACCACAGCAGAATATCCTGACGCGGAACGTAATAAGTAGCACGAGGTTCCCTCGCAAAACAATCAACACATCAACCTGGCGATCTCCGGATGGTCGAACCGCCAACCAAATCGACCATGTGCTCGGTGAAGCAAGACATACGCCTTATATCCTGGATGTCAGGGGGGCAAACGTCGACTCTGACCATTTTCTCGTAGCAGGAAGATTTAGAGTCTACTGTAGCTTTATAACCGTAAAGGCGGGGAGCAGGGCAAAGATGTCGATCGCTCCCAACTTGGCGGGATGCCAACAACGATCCTTGTCGATGGACACATAAAGTTGACATACAGCCTCCCCGCGGCGCCCCATGGACAGTCTTTACAACACCTGATGTGAGGTAAGCCAATGTATGCAGCGATCACCCTGTTGTTATGCGGAGGGCTAAAACCCGCCCACAAAAAAAAAAAAACAATCGACTCGGCGCAAAAAAGGGCAATGATTTTCAAATGTGTTCCTGTAATGGAAGAACCCTCTTCACTACACTACAAGTTGCCTATAAACTGTAAAATATCTTCACGCAGTACAGGGCGGACATTACTGCGATCCGGGAAATACGCTGGATAGTACAAGGGATAATGAAAAAAAAAAATAGTACATATATCACGGTTAAGGTCGAAGGTCAGCCTCATATGTGCACACGCCCCTACCAACGAGGCTGAAGACTCTGTCAAAGAGGATTTTTATGACCTCTTGACGGGGTGCCTACGGACCCTGTCCGAAGTACGATGTAAAGATTGTGCTCGGAGACTTCAATGCAAAAATCGTTAAGGAAAACATCATTGGCGTAGTGATCGGAAAGCACAGACTCCACGACACGCCAACGGCTTCTGATTCACAGACCTTGCGGCAGCACATAATATGGTCATAACCAGAACGAAGTTCCTCGCAAAAGAATCCACACAGCAATCTGGCGATCTTGGGATCGTTAAACCTCCACCAAATCGACCATGTGATCATTGACGCTAGGCTTTAGCCAAGGAGACGCGTGGTCGTTTGATCTGATCAGTCTGGTACTGAAGAAGATAGTGCGGACGGCAGCTGTAAGCCTGGAAGACACTATTTTCTACAAGACAGCCCAACTGTTGTGATATGCAGACGCCATCGATATCGTCGCGCGTTCCCAACGTTCCACAGTCGAGGCTTTCAAGAAAATTGTGGAACAGGCTCTCATCGGTATTCAGATCAATGAGGATAAGACGAAATATATGCTATCGAGCAAGAAGGGCAAAACATCACAATTGACAGCTACAATGTTGAGAGAGTAAAGGATTTTGTATACGTCGGGGCAAAAGTGAACTCCACGAATGAAATCTTAGAGGAGATCCGACGTAGAATAACCCTTGGCAACCGATGGTACTTCGGTTTGTCGAAACAAACAAACAATTTGAAGGAATAAAATAAGAGTCTTATTTTGCTAGTCCTGCTATATGGAGCCCAAAGCTGGACGTTAAGCAAAACTGCAGAACTGATTCTTGGTGACTTCGAAAGAAAAATTCTACGTCGGATATATGGTCCCATCTGCCAGAAATGCGAATGGAGTAAGGACACAACCGAAAACCGAAATCTACGAGCTGTACCAGATGTAGATATAATCTGGAAAGTAAAAATCCGCCGACTGCACTGGCTCATCGAGCGCTTGGACAACACTGCTCCAGTAAAGAGGGTTTTGGAATCTGAGCCTTCTATTCTGACTTTAATAAAAAAATTACGCTCACAACTGATGCGTCAAATTTTGCTCTCAGTGTAGTCCTTTCGCAGGAAAACCACCCAGTGTGTTATGTCATCCGCACACTCACTTATCATTACACCCGGTATTCCAGCATCAAGGAAGAGTTACTAGGAATCGTATGGGCAACAAAATATTCCAGGCCTTACCTTTACGGAAGACGATTTCGATAAGAACTGACCATCAACCCCTAGTTTTCTTTCCCTGAAAGAACCAAATACCAAACTGTGAGGATGGAAGATCAAATTGGAGAAATACAACTTCTTAAATGGAAAATATAAGCAAGTCATGATTTGATCATTTTCCCATAGTAGAATCACCCATCAACTTCTATAAAACACAAATTGTTCTACATAAAGAGAACACAAACAATCAGAAAGTATAAAAGTAATTTGGCAAAACGAGAATAGTCATTGAATTAAAAAAAATTATAGAATTTTATTGTGGACATTATGAAGAAACATATACCCCCAAAAGAAATAGTATGTATCTTTTCAAGCAAGCATAGCAAAAAGTAAAAAAAAAAGTGAAGGTAAATATAAAAAAATACAAAATTCAATATTCACTAACAATTGCGATGTTTGTACCAAATCAAAATACGAGAGATCACCTTGCAAAATTTGCCTGAAAGTTACCGAAACCCCGAATAAACCAAATCAGATAATTCATATTGATATTTTGTACGCCAATATAAACATGATGTAGGTAATAACGGTAGACGAACTTACAAAACACGTTACTATGCAAGAAATCAAGCGAAATCATGGATAGCCTTACTTAGAACTCTCAAATGTAGATTTACGTCATTTGGTATTACAGAAAATATAGTTACATATGGAAAAATCTGACTTGCATCAATTCTGATCAAAGAATAAGAGAACATAATTTTTAAGAAAACTCTAAGACCAATAAAAGATAATTGTACTTCACTATTTTTAAACAAACAACCAATTTGTAATTTTAAGAAAAACAAAAATGAAGATATTAATTATTTACCCAATAAGATTATTATAACTAAAAATAACCCTCGAATTAGAATTAATGATAATTGTAATCAATATTTACCAGTTATTAGAAACTATAACCTAATAATAACTTTTAAATTGTTCTATACGATACATGATAATGACATCATTTATGAAAATATTGTTAGAATTGAAAACATTGTTATACCTAATTTTAGCAACATAACTGTTAGAAAACTAATGAATTATTCTATGGAAGACTTGCACATATTGAAAATAGGAAAGATATTCAACACATTAATTTAATTAAACAATGCATTACCTGAACACTCTATCACCCCTAATGCGAGTTTCAAAAAATAAAATAAACGATACTCATCAACAAAATTGACTCGTTGGTATTGCGGTTGTCAATTTTGAATGAACGATTGATAGTTACCAAATTTGCATTGTGAATGGAGTCAAAGTGGTATTGTGAGTGTGAATTGAGATCAATTTTGTCGATAAATGTACGACAAAGGCAGAGGCTTCGAAAAAATGGTCATTACAGTACAAATGTACATATATATTTAATATATATAGACTAGTTGTTTATTTATATATTATACTGTAAAATCCTTCGTCCATATCATCATCGTCTTTGTCGAGCAAACATTGAAGGGAACTGAAACGATTATATCTTGGGTCTTTTTTTTCCGCACTAGTAGCACTCATATTTCGGGGTTTCTTATCGGTGGGATTGGAAACACCCTCAGAATTCGGGGATCTACCGCGTTTAGTAATTTTGACTGGTTTACTGGCAAAATACACTGCGAAAAGTAGCCGATATGAGATATCATACACAGACAAAAGCTCGTCGACGACTGAAAGGCACATTTATAACATAGATTAGAGTAGCTTAGAGTTCCCGCATAGGTTCAGTAGGTTAGTATTAAGAACATTTGTAATTCTTAAGTTAGTTAAGCTAGTCTTTACCAATTTCGTTTAGCAAGTAAGTAACATATTTTAAATTAAATAAAATTACATAAAAAAAACGGCTAGTGTGTTCCTGGAAAGGGGGAGCCGAGGAAACACCAACCACCCACACCCGGCGCTTCCGAGATCACACAAAATGTGCTGGAATATGACGACGTCATAATCAATGCCCCACACGCCCACCAACCATGACGAATCTGTAGCATATTACTTGGTTAAAAGCTTTCAACAGTAGGAACCTATAATAAAGTCTGCTTGATCTGGACTTCCAACACAACACGTGTCGAAGCCGGTTCACAGATCGTCTCATTAAACATCAAAGACCGTTACCACGGTCGCTCCAAGTACAAATTTACCAACGTACACATCATTCGCAGTCTGGACCTGCCTGTACATGTGAGTGAGGCGCAAGCGGGACCATACTCTAGCCGTTTTTCCTATCCCATCCAAGAATCAACAAATCCAATCAAGAATTTTAATTGGTATGGATAACCATAACAACCAGTTGAAAACAAACCAGACTTTGTTGGTTTGTGCGTGGACCTAATGGACATGGTCAAATGGGAAACGAGAGGACAGGCGAAAATCTTACAGGGACATTGCCAACGAAGCGGAAGCGGCTGCTTATTCTGGCAACTTAAGAGGGATCAATGCGAGAGGGACGAAAGCTATGTGGGAATTAATCAATATCCACGCCACCCCTAAAGGACACAAATGGGAACCTCTTGGGTAAAGAACAACAGCAGCCGAACCGAGGAAAGAATTCCGCTGAATCGTTTGAAAACGTTTCCACCTTTAGTCCGCAGAAATCACAGAAGGGTATTCCTCACAGCACCGCCTACAGTCACCGGAATCGAACTAGCACAACTACTACACTGCCTACATTAAACCGTAGTGACAGCAGCAGTTATGGCGCCAATCCAAATACCCGATCATTGGCGCAGCCGGGGCTGAACGCCGAATCCTCGACAGCTGGATGGAAGGTTTAAATATCACCATTCCCAAAAAAGGGAACTTGAGCGAGTGCAAAACCTGGAAAGAAATTTTACTCATGAATGCTAACCAGGAGCTATTCGCCTCGATGATCCTGTATCGGATTTTCCCCACTGTTGTTTCAACACGGTACGGATGATTATCGACCAATCGGTTGAATATAGCTCCCCATCTTTGAGAGATAACGAGAGCGCCTTCGACATGGTCAGACGAGAACATTGGTATACCACCATCCATCACAGAGCTCATCCAGGGGCTATACCGGGATGTGTCTTACCAGATGCACTTCAAGAGTAAGGACAGCAGCACAACAACAATGCTACCAAAGGGATCCAATAAGGGATCTAAATCGACTTTTTTCTATTGTACTGAACGCTGAAATAAAAATGTGCTGAACAGATTTAAGTAAACTGGGCTCCTATAACTGGATGCAAACACACAAATTGAAAGAACAAAAAAAAAAACAATAACAATTCTTTTGTTGGGAATATTAACATAAATACAAATATACTTCATTATTATAGCTTAACCAATCAGGGACGACTGCCGCATTAGAGAAGTAAATTAAATAATGATTTTTCTGTTTGAAGAGATTGTTTGTCACATTTTTATTCCCAGGGTCTTTACTGCGTGTAAAACATTCATTTTTAGTAAGGTTTTTGGTTTCTATCACTGCAGAACAGGTTGAAACTTGCACTCGATTTCTCAATTAAGTTTTTACTGTATTTTACTGTATTTTATTACGGTATTCAGATCAATGAGGATAAGACGAAATATATGCTATCGAGCAAGAAGGGCAAAACATCACAATTGACAGCTACAATGTTGAGAGAGTAAAGGATTTTGTCTACGTCGGGGCAAAAGTGAACTCCACGAATGACATCTTAGAGGAGATCCGACGTAGAATAACCCTTGGCAACCGATGGTACTTCGGTTTGTCGAAACAAACAAACAATTTGAAGGAATAAAATAAGAGTCTTATTTTGCTAGTCCTGCTATATGGAGCCCAAGACTGGACGTTAAGCAAAACTGCAGAACTGATTCTTGGTGACTTCGAAAGAAAAATTCTACGTCGGATATATGGTCCCATCTGCCAGAAATGCGAATGGAGTAAGGACACAACCGAAAACCGAAATCTACGAGCTGTACCAGATGTAGATATAATCTGGAAGGTAAAAATCCGCCGACTGCACTGGCTCATCGAGCGCTTGGACAACACTGCTCCAGTAAAGAGGGTTTTGGAATCTGAGCCTTCTATTCTGACTTTAATAAAAAAATTACGCTCACAACTGATGCGTCAAATTTTGCTCTCAGTGTAGTCCTTTCGCAGGAAAACCACCCAGTGTGTTATGTCATCCGCACACTCACTTATCATTACACCCGGTATTCCAGCATCAAGGAAGAGTTACTAGGAATCGTATGGGCAACAAAATATTCCAGGCCTTACCTTTACGGAAGACGATTTCGATAAGAACTGACCATCAACCCCTAGTTTTCTTTCCCTGAAAGAACCAAATACCAAACTGTGAGGATGGAAGATCAAATTGGAGAAATACAACTTCTTAAATGGAAAATATAAGCAAGTCATGATTTGATCATTTTCCCATAGTAGAATCACCCATCAACTTCTATAAAACACAAATTGTTCTACATAAAGAGAACACAAACAATCAGAAAGTATAAAAGTAATTTGGCAAAACGAGAATAGTCATTGAATTAAAAAAAATTATAGAATTTTATTGTGGACATTATGAAGAAACATATACCCCCAAAAGAAATAGTATGTATCTTTTCAAGCAAGCATAGCAAAAAGTAAAAAAAAAAGTGAAGGTAAATATAAAAAAATACAAAATTCAATATTCACTAACAATTGCGATGTTTGTACCAAATCAAAATACGAGAGATCACCTTGCAAAATTTGCCTGAAAGTTACCGAAACCCCGAATAAACCAAATCAGATAATTCATATTGATATTTTGTACGCCAATATAAACATGATGTAGGTAATAACGGTAGACGAACTTACAAAACACGTTACTATGCAAGAAATCAAGCGAAATCATGGATAGCCTTACTTAGAACTCTCAAATGTAGATTTACGTCATTTGGTATTACAGAAAATATAGTTACATATGGAAAAATCTGACTTGCATCAATTCTGATCAAAGAATAAGAGAACATAATTTTTAAGAAAACTCTAAGACCAATAAAAGATAATTGTACTTCACTATTTTTAAACAAACAACCAATTTGTAATTTTAAGAAAAACAAAAATGAAGATATTAATTATTTACCCAATAAGATTATTATAACTAAAAATAACCCTCGAATTAGAATTAATGATAATTGTAATCAATATTTACCAGTTATTAGAAACTATAACCTAATAATAACTTTTAAATTGTTCTATACGATACATGATAATGACATCATTTATGAAAATATTGTTAGAATTGAAAACATTGTTATACCTAATTTTAGCAACATAACTGTTAGAAAACTAATGAATTATTCTATGGAAGACTTGCACATATTGAAAATAGGAAAGATATTCAACACATTAATTTAATTAAACAATGCATTACCTGAACACTCTATCACCCCTAATGCGAGTTTCAAAAAATAAAATAAACGATACTCATCAACAAAATTGACTCGTTGGTATTGCGGTTGTCAATTTTGAATGAACGATTGATAGTTACCAAATTTGCATTGTGAATGGAGTCAAAGTGGTATTGTGAGTGTGAATTGAGATCAATTTTGTCGATAAATGTACGACAAAGGCAGAGGCTTCGAAAAAATGGTCATTACAGTACAAATGTACATATATATTTAATATATATAGACTAGTTGTTTATTTATATATTATACTGTAAAATCCTTCGTCCATATCATCATCGTCTTTGTCGAGCAAACATTGAAGGGAACTGAAACGATTATATCTTGGGTCTTTTTTTTCCGCACTAGTAGCACTCATATTTCGGGGTTTCTTATCGGTGGGATTGGAAACACCCTCAGAATTCGGGGATCTACCGCGTTTAGTAATTTTGACTGGTTTACTGGCAAAATACACTGCGAAAAGTAGCCGATATGAGATATCATACACAGACAAAAGCTCGTCGACGACTGAAAGGCACATTTATAACATAGATTAGAGTAGCTTAGAGTTCCCGCATAGGTTCAGTAGGTTAGTATTAAGAACATTTGTAATTCTTAAGTTAGTTAAGCTAGTCTTTACCAATTTCGTTTAGCAAGTAAGTAACATATTTTAAATTAAATAAAATTACATAAAAAAAACGGCTAGTGTGTTCCTGGAAAGGGGGAGCCGAGGAAACACCAACCACCCACACCCGGCGCTTCCGAGATCACACAAAATGTGCTGGAATATGACGACGTCATAATCAATGCCCCACACGCCCACCAACCATGACGAATCTGTAGCATATTACTTGGTTAAAAGCTTTCAACAGTAGGAACCTATAATAAAGTCTGCTTGATCTGGACTTCCAACACAACACGTGTCGAAGCCGGTTCACAGATCGTCTCATTAAACATCAAAGACCGTTACCACGGTCGCTCCAAGTACAAATTTACCAACGTACACATCATTCGCAGTCTGGACCTGCCTGTACATGTGAGTGAGGCGCAAGCGGGACCATACTCTAGCCGTTTTTCCTATCCCATCCAAGAATCAACAAATCCAATCAAGAATTTTAATTGGTATGGATAACCATAACAACCAGTTGAAAACAAACCAGACTTTGTTGGTTTGTGCGTGGACCTAATGGACATGGTCAAATGGGAAACGAGAGGACAGGCGAAAATCTTACAGGGACATTGCCAACGAAGCGGAAGCGGCTGCTTACTCTGGCAACTTAAGAGGGATCAATGCGAGAGGGACGAAAGCTATGTGGGAATTAATCAATATCCACGCCACCCCTAAAGGACACAAATGGGAACCTCTTGGGTAAAGAACAACAGCAGCCGAACCGAGGAAAGAATTCCGCTGAATCGTTTGAAAACGTTTCCACCTTTAGTCCGCAGAAATCACAGAAGGGTATTCCTCAAAGCACCGCCTACAGTCACCGGAATCGAACTAGCACAACTACTACACTGCCTACATTAAACCGTAGTTTCAGCAGCAGTTATGGCGCCAATCCAAATACCCGATCATTGGCGCAGCCGGGGCTGAACGCCGAATCCTCGACAGCTGGATGGAAGGTTTAAATATCACCATTCCCAAAAAAGGGAACTTGAGCGAGTGCAAAACCTGGAAAGAAATTTTACTCATGAATGCTAACCAGGAGCTATTCGCCTCGATGATCCTGTATCGGATTTTCCCCACTGTTGTTTCAACACGGTACGGATGATTATCGACCAATCGGTTGAATATAGCTCCCCATCTTTGAGAGATAACGAGAGCGCCTTCGACATGGACGAGAACATTGGTATACCACCATCCATTACAGAGCTCATCCAGGGGCTATACCGGGATGTGTCTTACAAGATGCACTTCAAGAGTAAGGACAGCAGCACAACAACAATGCCACCAAAGGGATCCAATAAGTGATCTAAATCGACTTTTTTCTATTGTACTGAACGCTGAAATAAAAATGTGCTGAACAGATTTAAGTATACTGGGCTCCTATAACTGGATGCAAACACACAAATTGAAAGAACAAAAAAAAACAATAACAATTCATTTGTTGGGAATATTAACATAAATACAAATATACTTCATTATTATAGCTTAACCAATCAGGGACGACTGCCGCATTAGAGAAGTAAATTAAATAATGATTTTTCTGTTTGAAGAGATTGTTTGTCACATTTTTATTCCCAGGGTCTTTACTGCGTGTAAAACATTCATTTTTAGTAAGGTTTTTGGTTTCTACCACTGCAGAACAGGTTGAAACTTGCACTCGATTTCTCAATTAAGTTTTTACTGTATTTTCATATTAATCAATTCTTTCAAAATAGTGTTCAGAATGACGAAGATAAAAGGCCCACAATTCCGATGTACATTCATTTCACGGTTTCTTAATATATTCACAGTTAGTTTATATAGATTAGACAATATTTGTACAAACATTGCCAAACGACTGCTAAAACTATTCAAATTTTGGCGTCTAGTGAAATTGTCACGGCATTAAAGGAAAGTCACTAACCAACTTTTGGCAATGAAAAGTAAGCCTGAGGAAGAAAAGGCCTGAGGAGAAAAAGGTTTGAAATTTGTTTTACTGTGCTGTTTGTTCCTCTTCTTTATTTGGCGGTACAGTCCGGGATGGACAAGGGCAACCAACAAGCCTCTCCAAATAGCACGGTCTTTTATCATTAGAAGCGATTCTCGACTAAAAGACAAGACTCCTAATTCTCAACGGGAGCTACACTCTGATTTATTTCAATAAGGAAACAATAACAATTCAGAAATACAAGAAACTTGTACGAATGCTAGAGATATACTATACAGAAGCAAGTAAAGATCCGATCATTAAAGAAATCAGGATCGATCACCTCAACGTCGAAAGAAGGGAAATCACCTATCTTGTTTCACAGTACGCACCAATATGCTAACAAGAAGGTAGTGATTTATCGTTCATAAATGCGATAAAGCATAGAATAAAAACACTGAATGATATTCCTATCTATACTATTTATTATAGGTATAGTAAATGACGCTAATTATTTCTTATAAGCGTGTGTTTCTTAAATAGTAAATACGGATATAAGAAAAAACGTTTCTTATAAGAATAACACGGGTATAAGAGAAAGAAGTTTCTTATAAAAAAAGTTCTTTCAAAAACAAAAGCGTCCCCTTATAAACAACAAAAAATAAATTCACTTTATTTAAAAAATAATAGAAAACTTTACAGCTCTTAATTGCAAAACAATAAACACTATGTATGTATACTGCAGTTACTCCAGCAGATTTTAGGAAGGTATAGCTACAAAAAAAAATGGAATAATTGAAACTTATATTTTTCTAAAGGGCTGTTCGTTCACATTTAAGGAACATTTCGATGGAACTTTTTTTATGCCATATAAAAGTTTCTTATACACATCATATTTCAATGAAAAACTTAGAATCGGTGTCTTAAATTTTATCGGTGTTTTCCTTAAAAGCGTGTTTCTTATGAGGTATGTTTTATACGTAGGTTTAAATGTTCCCCTACGCGCTTTTCTTCAGGTTTCTAATAAACATATTTTTCTTATTAGCGTCATTTACTGTACTCGAAGAGCATAGAAGCGAGGAAGAAACGCAAATTAAAGAAATGTTTGATCAAGGTATTATCCGACCTAGCGATTGACCATTCACCGCCCCATCTGGATCGTCCCTTAAAAGAAGGATGCATCAGGAAGACAGAAGTGGAGAATATTGATCGACTTTCGAAAACTTAACAAAGTTTCGGTTGAGGACAAATTCCCAATACCAAATATGGAGGAAATATTTGACAAACTACGGAAATCTTTATTCTTCACCACGGTCGATTTTCTCTCGAATGCCATTTGGTCTTACAAACGCGCCCTACACTTTACAGCTTCTAATTAATCCGGTTCTCCATTTATTTATAGGAAAGATAAGACTAGTGTACTTGGATGACAAAATCGTCTTCTCTATTAGCCTAGAAGAGCATATCATTTCAATGAACAAAATATTCAAGAGACCTAAACAAGTCAATCTTAAGGTTCAACTGGATAAAAGCGAGATTCTGAAAAAGGAAACAAAGTTTTAAGGCCATGTTGTAACCACAGCAGAATATCCTGACGCGGAACGTAATAAGTAGCACGAGGTTCCCTCGCAAAACAATCAACACATCAACCTGGCGATCTCCGGATGGTCGAACCGCCAACCAAATCGACCATGTGCTCGGTGAAGCAAGACATACGCCTTATATCCTGGATGTCAGGGGGGCAAACGTCGACTCTGACCATTTTCTCGTAGCAGGAAGATTCAGAGTCTACTGTAGCTTTATAACCGTAAAGGCGGGGAGCAGGGCAAAGATGTCGATCGCTCCCAACTTGGCGGGATGCCAACAACGATCCTTGTCGATGGACACATAAAGTTGACATACAGCCTCCCCGCGGCGCCCCATGGACAGTCTTTACAACACCTGATGTGAGGTAAGCCAATGTATGCAGCGATCACCCTGTTGTTATGCGGAGGGCTAAAACCCGCCCACAAAAAAAAAAAAACAATCGACTCGGCGCAAAAAAGGGCAATGATTTTCAAATGTGTTCCTGTAATGGAAGAACCCTCTTCACTACACTACAAGTTGCCTATAAACTGTAAAATATCTTCACGCAGTACAGGGCGGACATTACTGCGATCCGGGAAATACGCTGGATAGTACAAGGGATAATGAAAAAAAAAAAATAGTACATATATCACGGTTAAGGTCGAAGGTCAGCCTCATATGTGCACACGCCCCTACCAACGAGGCTGAAGACTCTGTCAAAGAGGATTTTTATGACCTCTTGACGGGGTGCCTACGGACCCTGTCCGAAGTACGATGTAAAGATTGTGCTCGGAGACTTCAATGCAAAAATCGTTAAGGAAAACATCATTGGCGTAGTGATCGGAAAGCACAGACTCCACGACACGCCAACGGCTTCTGATTCACAGACCTTGCGGCAGCACATAATATGGTCATAACCAGAACGAAGTTCCTCGCAAAAGAATCCACACAGCAATCTGGCGATCTTGGGATCGTTAAACCTCCACCAAATCGACCATGTGATCATTGACGCTAGGCTTTAGCCAAGGAGACGCGTGGTCGTTTGATCTGATCAGTCTGGTACTGAAGAAGATAGTGCGGACGGCAGCTGTAAGCCTGGAAGACACTATTTTCTACAAGACAGCCCAACTGTTGTGATATGCAGACGCCATCGATATCGTCGCGCGTTCCCAACGTTCCACAGTCGAGGCTTTCAAGAAAATTGTGGAACAGGCTCTCATCGGTATTCAGATCAATGAGGATAAGACGAAATATATGCTATCGAGCAAGAAGGGCAAAACATCACAATTGACAGCTACAATGTTGAGAGAGTAAAGGATTTTGTATACGTCGGGGCAAAAGTGAACTCCACGAATGAAATCTTAGAGGAGATCCGACGTAGAATAACCCTTGGCAACCGATGGTACTTCGGTTTGTCGAAACAAACAAACAATTTGAAGGAATAAAATAAGAGTCTTATTTTGCTAGTCCTGCTATATGGAGCCCAAAGCTGGACGTTAAGCAAAACTGCAGAACTGATTCTTGGTGACTTCGAAAGAAAAATTCTACGTCGGATATATGGTCCCATCTGCCAGAAATGCGAATGGAGTAAGGACACAACCGAAAACCGAAATCTACGAGCTGTACCAGATGTAGATATAATCTGGAAGGTAAAAATCCGTCGACTGCACTGGCTCATCGAGCGCTTGGACAACACTGCTCCAGTAAACAGGGTTTTGGAATCTGAGCCTTCTATTCTGACTTTAATAAAAAAATTACGCTCACAACTGATGCGTCAAATTTTGCTCTCAGTGTAGTCCTTTCGCAGGAAAACCACCCAGTGTGTTATGTCATCCGCACACTCACTTATCATTACACCCGGTATTCCAGCATCAAGGAAGAGTTACTAGGAATCGTATGGGCAACAAAATATTCCAGGCCTTACCTTTACGGAAGACGATTTCGATAAGAACTGACCATCAACCCCTAGTTTTCTTTCCCTGAAAGAACCAAATACCAAACTGTGAGGATGGAAGATCAAATTGGAGAAATACAACTTCTTAAATGGAAAATATAAGCAAGTCATGATTTGATCATTTTCCCATAGTAGAATCATCCATCAACTTCTATAAAACACAAATTGTTCTACATAAAGAGAACACAAACAATCAGAAAGTATAAAAGTAATTTGGCAAAACGAGAATAGTCATTGAATTAAAAAAAATTATAGAATTTTATTGTGGACATTATGAAGAAACATATACCCCCAAAAGAAATAGTATGTATCTTTTCAAGCAAGCATAGCAAAAAGTAAAAAAAAAAGTGAAGGTAAATATAAAAAAATACAAAATTCAATATTCACTAACAATTGCGATGTTTGTACCAAATCAAAATACGAGAGATCACCTTGCAAAATTTGCCTGAAAGTTACCAAAACCCCGAATAAACCAAATCAGATAATTCATATTGATATTTTGTACGCCAATATAAACATGATGTAGGTAATAACGGTAGACGAACTTACAAAACACGTTACTATGCAAGAAATCAAGCGAAATCATGGATAGCCTTACTTAGAACTCTCAAATGTAGATTTACGTCATTTGGTATTACAGAAAATATAGTTACATATGGAAAAATCTGACTTGCATCAATTCTGGTCAAAGAATAAGAGAACATAATTTTTAAGAAAACTCTAAGACCAATAAAAGATAATTGTACTTCACTATTTTTAAACAAACAACCAATTTGTAATTTTAAGGAAAACAAAAATGAAGATATTAATTATTTACCCAATAAGATTATTATAACTAAAAATAACCCTCGAATTAGAATTAATGATAATTGTAATCAATATTTACCAGTTATTAGAAACTATAACCTAATAATAACTTTTAAATTGTTCTATACGATACATGATAATGACATCATTTATGAAAATATTGTTAGAATTGAAAACATTGTTATACCTAATTTTAGCAACATAACTGTTAGAAAAACTAATGAATTATTCTATGGAAGATTGCACATATTGAAAATAGGAAAGATATTCAACACATTAATTTAATTAAACAATGCATTACCTGAACACTCTATCACCCCTAATGCGAGTTTCAAAAAATAAAATAAACGATATTTATCAACAAAATTGACTCGTTGGTATTGCGGTTGTCAATTTTGAATGAACGATTGATAGTTACCAAATTTGCATTGTGAATGGAGTCAAAGTGGTATTGTGAGTGTGAATTGAGATCAATTTTGTTGATAAATGTACGACACAGGCAGAGGCATCGAAAAAATGGTCATTACAGTACAAATGTACATATATATTTAATATATATAGACTAGTTGTTTATTTATATATTATACTGTAAAATCCTTCTTTCGAAAAAATATACTAAATATACATGGTTAAACTTCATCCACTTCGGTCAAATATGTTCTTCGAGTACGTTAAGAACGTCTTTCAGAGGCAGAGACACAGTTGACTGCGCAAGGCCAATGGAATGTTCATTCCCAGGGCTTAACTGGTACGACCCATGTGCACATAATCGCAGTGCAGTTGCTAGTTTGATAACGTTTGGGATTGATGTAGATCTTACAGCCAGTTTCCCTTCCAATTCAGTCAACAGATAAGAAAATGCTGCCTTCGATAAACGGAAGTTTTTACAAAAATGAGAAGGAAAAGCTATAAAATAATTTTTTTATTAAGGAAATATGCAGAATACTATGTAGATTCTACAAATTTAGAGGGTTGGAAGCATCCTTAGTTGCCTTTTCCAGCTCAAAATTTCCAAATATCTTGAATCCTTATCATCGTCATCGAACCACAACTCCACTGAACTCATTTTTACAATTAGATTTCCTTTCTTATTTATCTAAGATTATTTAAACAATTTCCGTCGAAAACACAACTCAAACAAAACGCATAAGCAAACAAATGCAAGTTTCTGCTGTTTTTAGCTGTCAAATAAATGTCCCAGTCAAAACAGTCAATTTATTCACAATAGCCAGACATTTTATCAACCGAGTTACACAATACCGAAATCTGTTTTGATAAACAAATTTATCAATCATCAGGGATGCATGATTGGTACATTTAATTTTTTTGATACTTGTATTGATATTTCCATCTAGATCCGGTTGAGGAGTTACTTCGAACACTGCACTTCCATTTGGACCCCCTCCCTATATCAACTTAAGCAAACATATCCCACAATTCCAGTCACATTTGTCGCCACAGTCTTCTATGGCTCATTAAATTGATAAAATGGAATAAAATTAAGTGTGGAAAGAATATTACAGGTTTTTTTATTCATTAATTACAAATTAATTAAGAAAATGATCAACCGGAATTGTGAAGGTCATCTAGACTACGCACACTAAATGGATGCGATCACCAAATGGATTATGCAAGGAGATATCGAGGAACAGATTTATATGCGACACCTAGAAAGTTACGACGATGAAAGCGGAAGGGTATGTTTACTTAAGGAGGCCGTCTATGGACTAAGGCAAATCGCCAATGGAATGCAAAATTCAACAGTGTTCTAGAAAAATCTTTTAGACGAGCATGTGCTCTATGTTGCTGTTTATGTAAATGTTTCGCTGATGGACAACAATGCATGGAAGAATCAGCACAAGGCAAATCTTAAGAAGAACTTCAGCATGAAGGATCTCGGAGAAGCTAATTGCTGCATTGGAATGAAAGGCTATTGGATGTATCTTAATTCAATGTACATGACCTGATTTATCATGTATCATATAAATCTTAGCATATTCAATAATAACCCCGGACGTCAACATTGGAAAGCAGCAAAAATAATCTTTCGTTATTTGATCAAAGCGAAGAATTTCAAATCAATGTTTAAGTCATTTGATGAAGAAACTTCAACACTTCATGGATTTTGGATATATTTTCAAATTTGGTCGCCATGGCGTGGTCGCCGTGGCGTAGTGGGTAAGTGCGTCGACTCAGTCGTTCACAGACCTCCACGCATTGCAGACGTGTTTCGACTTAGTGCGGTAATAACAAAAATATTAAGTGCGGACAATAACGCCAAAATAGAAAAAGAATCGATAGCTTCTCGGTTGATATCCTCGCCCAATCTCGTCAAGCGCCGGTCCAGCCTCGGATCAGGTGACGGAAGAATTGCGGCTAAAGCCGCAAACACAACAGCAGCAGTAATGACAACAACAACAACTGCACAGACAACAGCAGCAGCAACATCAAGAATGGTCGACGACGTTGAGTACGAGTCGACAGAGGGGGAGGGGAGATTCTCCTACAGCGGGAGAGAGAACTCCTTCCACACTTTGACGTCCTCTGAATCGGAGGATGAAGATGAAGAGGACAGGGAGCAGCTGGAGAAGAGCCAGCGAGAGAGGGAGGAGCTGGACGCCCACATTCAAGCCCTCCAAATCAAACTAAGGGCCAGAAGAGCAGCCAAAGAGGCTGCACAACAACACCAGCAGCTACTAGAACAGCAGCAGCAACAACAACAGCAGCAGCCAAAAAAGCAGCCGCAACAACAACAGCAGCAGCCAATACAGCTGCAGCAACAACAACAGCAGCCGCCAAAGCAGCAGAAACAACAACAGCAGCAGCCAAAGAAGCAGCAGCAACAACAACAGCAGCAGCCAAAGAAGCAGCAGCAACAACGACAATATCAGCAGAAGAAGGAGCAGCAGAAGCAACCGCAGCAGCCAGCCAAAACGGAGAGATGCCCGCCAATCAACGTCTTCGGACTGGAGACGAAGCACGTTGATATATTATGTAAGTTGGTCACTAAGCAGTCCTACTTTATTAAATATAAGGGTCCCTTGAGAGTTTCTGTCCATTCCTTATCAATGGCAGACTATTACGTAGTGAAAGAAAGGCTAGCGGTGTCGGAGGCCGAGTTTTTCTCCTACACCCCAAAAAGGGAAAAGGTGCAGACCATGCTCCTCAAGGACGTTGATCCTGACACTGATCCTGATGAGATCCTCGCTATTCTGCGCCAAACGCAGAGCGACGATGTCCAGGTCGTAGGGGTTAAGCCCTTCATCACTGCGGCATCGTGAAGGGAGAATAGGAAACTTCCTTTCTTCCTAGTGCAGGTCACCCCAGACAGCAAACTAGAGAGCCTAAAAAAAATTACCCATTTAGGCACTCTGTCTGTTACATGGGAAACAATAAAAAAGACAAAGAACACACTCCAGTGTGTTCGTTGTCAGAGGTTTGGGCATGCCGCGGCGAATTTACAATATGCAGTCTCCTTTTTCAAATGCTCAGGAACCCACAATCGCGGGGAATGTCCCTTAGGGACCGATAAAGTTGATGATAGGAGCAAGCTGACGTGCGTGCTCTGTAAGACCAGCGGGCATCCTGCTAACTATCGAGGATGTCCTAAGGTCCAAGAAATAAGAAAAAGTATACAGGCCAAACGTAATGGAAAAATGGTAGAAGCGAGGCCAGTGCCTCGTGCTCCAGCTACCACTGTTACACCGGCAGTCGCCTATGCCCAAGTGGCATCGGCTAGGCGACCGGTTCAACAGACAGTGCCGAAAGTTACCCAGGTCCCTGTGGCCAGGCAACCGGAAGCAAATTTGGATGTGCAAACGATCCTGCTCTCTATCCAGAGGCAGATCGCTCAACTCCAAACTCAATTCCAGAACCAGTTACAAGAACAAGCAGCGCGAATAGACCTCATCTATTCGACGCTGTTTGGAGAGCCAAACGCAACATCGGTATAATGGCTGCGCAGGCAGCCTGCAACCTTAAAATTCTAGCAGTGAATGTGAATTCACTGATCCGCCCTGAACGTAAATTAAATTTCGGTAACTTGTTGCAGACCCATGTTGCAGACCCAAATGTGTTGATGGTTTGCGAAACTAAGCTAAGCCAGACGCACCCACTCAGGTACAAAAATTACAATATCATTAGAAGAGATCGAAACTACCTAGCTGGTGGAGTCGCACTTTTAATCAAAAAAGGCCTTTGTCATAAGGTCGTGTATAGCGGTGAAGTGCGGAGATTCCAGGCCATAGAAACGTGTATCGCACGCATCCCCCTTCGGGGTGGTAAGCGGCTATATGTGATCGCTATCTATGCGACTGACAAGTCACGCATCAACCAATATTTCATTTCAGAGCTCGATACTCTTTTCACTAGCCTTCGAGCCTAGCTGAGCTCGGAGGAGAACTACTATATCGTAGCCGGGGACTTGAACTCGAGGCATATAGAGTGGGGCAACGTGGTGCATAACATAAGGGGGACCTCATTGTATAACTGGTTGGTAGAACACAATGTTGAGTTCAAGCTAGATTTGCTAGCAACTGATAGGCCATCGTATCCTAGAAGCGGGTCCTATCTGGATCTGATGCTGATAGACAAACGACTGACTATACTAGACGTGGAAAGACGCACACGGAACTGTCTAACTGCTGTTGAGTACGAGAGTTATCACTGCGGGCTCTTCGCAGCTATTCAGCTCCCGAACGAGGTGGAAGGACTGGAGGAGTATGTCCAGAGGCACCCTAATAATTATAATAAGGCCCGCTGGCCACGCTTCTCCAGGACTTTATCCACAGAACTACGTTCGAGTGGGATCAATCCGCCGACAAACAGAAACCTGACGAACGAAGAGGTTGACAGGTACCTCATACAAATGGACGAAGTAATCAAACGTACGATGGACAAAACAATTCCGAAGGTAGTTCAAATCGACAACAGCGATGTTTATCGAAATGCTACCATCGACGCACTTCACGTGCACAAAAGTAGGCTGCTGTCAAGACTCAAACTCTTGCACAGGCGTTTTACAGATCCGCAAAACGCGGAAGTCAGAGCATTGAAGTCGGAGATCAAGAACCTCCAACAGTTATACGAATAAACTATAGCTTGGCTATAAGCTTGCACTGGGGCAACAAAATCCGGGCTGTACGATCCAACAACCCGGGTATGTTCCCGCAAGTAAATAAAATATTTCGGAGGAAAGATCAAAACGACATTTAAATCGTAAGACTTCCCAGGACGACAGATAACGAACACTTACTGACTTCTGTTGGCATCGATCCAGATGAGGCAGTGCTAGACAATGACTTCTTTGCGGTGGAAGATCCCCAGGAGAAGGTTACAGCTATTGGTGCAGTGTTCTTGAGTGTAGCAGTGTACTTGAGTGTATACGGTCAACGAGGTTAGTAGGCCGAATCACGATCTGGAGAACAGAGCTCTGCTAAACCACTTCTATCTCCGCAATGAGATAAGTCAATGGCGATCAGAGAATCCAGGTTTCACGAGGTTCAATGACGAGAACATGGCACATAGTACCGTCGCCAATGATGGGAATCACATCTTGATTTCTCAAGAAGATCTCCAGGGTATCTTCCACTCGCTGAAGAAGAAAAAGTCAGTGGGAATCGATGGAATACCGAACATTGTGCTTCGCCATCTTCCCCCCGAAGCGGTCCAAATGTACACAACCCTGTTCAACAATGCGCTGAGTAATGCACATTACCCCACGCACTGGAAAACAGCTGTTGTTCAACCGATCCCTAAACGGGACAAAGATAAGTCCATTCCGACAAATCTTCGGTCGATCAGTCTACTTCCCTGCATAAGCAAGGTTTTTGAAAAGATAGTCATTCGAGTTCTGAAGCAATGGGCTGATGAAAAGAAAATCATACCGGACAACCAGTTCGGATTCCGAGCGGGGCATGATACCATTAATGCCGCGTCAAAACTGGTGTCCGACATACAATGGAATAAAAACAAAAATCAGTGCACGGGTGCCTGCCTGATTGACTTGGAGAAGGCATTCGACACCGTTTTTTTAGAGGGCCTCTTCCTCAAGTTGGTCAGGCTGGGCATAAGTAAACCATTGCTATACATGGTCTATGACATGATAACAGGTAGAAAGTTCGTTGTGAAAAATGGTGACGTAACTTCCACTACGGTCTTAAACATTAAAAACGGTCTGCAACAGGGGGCCATTGGTTCCCCGATCCTGTTTTCCATATTCACTGCAGATCTTATAGGTTCCATGCCGCACTTAATTGCGTACGCTGACGACCTAGTTGCGTACAGATCAGGTCCGAAGGTCGAGGTAATAAACATCTTGTTGCAGCGTGACTTCGAGAAAATCCAGCGATTTTGCGACGACTGGAAGTTGCTTATCAACTTCCAGAAATGCGAAACTAGTCTTTTCCGGACCGCGTTGGACAGGGCATCGCGGGATACGCGCCAAAACTGGCGTAAGTTCGGCATAGTTGACCCGCATGGTCGGCCGTTAGCTGTAAAAAGTGTAGTTAGATATCTAGGCATTTGGCTGGATCAATATCTGTATTTTGACAAACATATAGATATTGCTCTGACGAAAGCCAGAAAAGCCTTTGCTGCGGCAAGAAGGTTGTTTTTCAGCAGCCAACTTGATACCAGAGTGAAGGTAATCTGCTACATGGCCCTAGTACGGCCTATTATGGTGTATGGTTGTCCATTGTGGTTCGACGTGAGTCCTTCCCAGATGAAAAAGATGAGGGTGTTCGAGAGGCCGTGTCTTAGGAGCTGTCTCCATCTGTATCGCACACCCGAGTCTGAGTACAAGAAGTACTACCCTAACGAGGTCTTGTACAACGAGGCAAACGTGAATAGGGTAGATAATTTTATTATTAAACTAATCAGAAGGCACACTGCACGAGCTATGACCTCGTCCAACAGTTTTATCTTTGGGGCTTACTACCCCAATAGTATGTACCATGAAAGGGTGCGCCTTAACGGCTTTATTCCTCCCGAAGCATTCCTCTATCTAGACACAATTGGCCTAATACAGGATCCACAAGGATGTCCTATCATCTTCCATGTCGTACGCCGAACAGTGGATAGGCGACTTCAATACGAACCGGATGTCGTTCGCACCCACGAGGATCTCCTCCGGTTCAGTAGAGCGATCCCCGCTCGAGATAGGAAAGAGTCTGCCAAAGAACGGCAATTTTACTGGTGGTTACACCAAAACCAGCCTCCGCCACCGCTAGCTTTTCCACAGGATCAGGTAGTTGACCATTGTGGCCAGCTTACATAGTTTTTAAGGTAGCTTTAAGAGAAAAAAAAAAAAATAAAAATTTAATAAAACAAAAAACCAAAAAAAAAATAAAACATTAAATCCAAAAAAAAAAAATACATATGAAACAAAAACAAAAAAAAGGCGCATCACGGCGTATAAATTATATATGTTATGCATATACACAACATATACGCCCTGTTGCACGTGTCCGTACTGTTACGGACATAGTTAAGATCGTATTAAGTTTTATGTTAGGTTAAGTTAGAATAAGGTAGTGTAAGTAGTTAAGCTTAGCCAAGTTTTTTATAAGTTTTCTTGGCAAATTAATAAATAAATAAAATATTGTCTTAATGACTCAAAAAAAAAAAAACGTAGATTAAGCCGAAAGGCACATTTAGAAAGTAGTTCAGATTAGCTTAGAGTACCCGCATAGGGTCAGTAGGTTAGTATTAAGAACATTGTCTTAAGTTAGTTAAGCTAGTTTTAAGTACTTTTGTCTAGCATGTAAGTAAAATTATTCAGAAAGAAAAAATAAAATTACATTAAAAAAAAAAAAAAGTGCGTCGACTCCTACGCAGAGGGTGCCAGGTTCGATACCCGAATTTACCACCTGTCATAATACACGGCTCCACCTCTTTCGAATCACTGACAATGCTCAAAGAGTCTAGAAAAAGCTACTCAAATTCGCCGTTCGGAGTCGGCATTAAACTGTAGGTCCCTTCCACTCGTGAAAGAACAATAGCACGCACAACACGAGTGGTTGCTGAGATGCTAGGCCCAGGTCCACCTCGGACCGTCGCGCCACCCATATTATTATTATTATATTTTCAAATTTGCAGACTGTGATATTTCATGGGCAAGTAAGAATGAGCCGAATGTGGCACTTTCTAGTTCTGAAACTTAATATATGACTCTTTCAGCGGCCACTCAAGAAGCGGTTTGGATTCGGCAGCTTTTAACAACTTAAACAAATATCACGATGCAATCGAAATTTATAGCGATAATCAAAGTGCAATTAACATGGTGAAGAATCTAAATTTCAACATATATATATTCAGTTCTCTCTTGATTGTCGTGGGGTGCGAATCACTAAGAATTTTTTTTTTAACGTTCCATTTTCACAATCATGGTTCATAATGAACGCAGAAATTCTTCGCAGTGATTGTTATAATTTCTTTCACTACGCGTGTGTCAACAGCTATGATTACAATGCCAGTGGTTCCAAAATATACTAGTGCTTAAGTTCCGCTAGACATTAAAAGCAAAACTTTCTAAACAGCTGAAAAGTCCACGTACATAAGTAATAGTGAAGGTCAATGTACTTTTCAGTTGATCTACGAAAAAGTTTTGCGGTTGGAAGAAACCAAACTCCTTCTTCTTTATTTGGCCCTACAGTCTGGGGTGGAACTGGGCCTCAACCAACAAACCTCTTCAGCTAGCACGGTCTCTGGCTCCAGTGTCTCACGCCAAGTTGGTTGAGGTCCGTCTTCCCCTGGGTGGGCCACCTTAAACGCGGGCGTTCTCTGTTACGTTGTCCCACGGTTTCGAAATCGAAGACTCTTCGGCCGGAGATAAGTTTTCCATATAGCCATCTTAGGTTGGATCCGAAGACGCCTGACTAGACTTGTGTAGCAACACAGCCCGTACAGTTCGTGGTTGAATCTTCTCCTCCAGAAAACGTCAACACAAACAGGATCAAAGATCGCACGAAGAGCTTTTCTCTCAAGGAGACTAAGGACTAAGGAAGTCCTTGACTACCTCGAAGTTATAGCTGCCCATTGTGACGCTCTGTCCAAAACGTCGATGTTGTGTGTCCTTTCTTGATGACAGAATATACTTTGTTTTGCCCTCATTCACCGCTTGACCCATTTCAGCCGCTTCCGCGTCAATGCCAGCAGACGCCTCATTGACCGCTCGCTGTGTTCTGCCAATCACATCAATGTCATTCGCGTATGCTAACAGTTGTACAGACTTTTGGAAGATCGTGCCTCTAGTGTTGGCGTGCGATTCCTGCACGATCTTCTCCAGGATGATGTTAAAGAAGTCATATGAAAGGGCGTCACCTCGTCTAAAACCTTTTTTGACATTGAATGTCTCGGTGACCTTGATGGAGCAGTGTTACCGACCTTGATGGAGCAGCGAGAATTCTCCATCGTCATCCTGCACAACCTGACGAGCTTGGCAGGAATGTCAATACTAGACATGGCGTTGTATAGCTCGTCTCTATGCACACTGTCATATGCGGCCTTGAAACAAAAAGGTGGTAGGTATCGATCTACATTTCTTGGGTCTTTTCCAGGATCTGCCGTTGAGTGAAAATCTGGTCGATGACCTGCAGCCCCACGGATATGGGCCTAGCTGGTTATTTATAAAGGGCTTCAGGCGAGTACACAAAACGGCAGAGAAGACCTGGCATGCGATGTTGAGGAGACTTGTCCCTATATAGTTTCGCAGTTAAAGGGTCTCCTTTCTTGTGGATCGACCATATCTTACAGTTGAGCTGGTGCATGCGCCCAACCAGATCATCTCCAGCTGCCTTATAGATTTCAGCGGACAGACAGATATTGCTATCTTGACCTCGTCTAAGTCGGGGGGACGAAAATCTCGTCGATCATCGTCTATATTGAGTGGAAAATTCTGCCTGACAGCGGTATTGGTGTCATCATCGCCGTTTAGCAGTCTGCAGAAATGGTTCTTCCAAATTCTCAGTATCGGCTGCGACTCTACTATTAGTTGTCCATTCTCGTACCGGCAGGCTTCTGTCCGAACCTTATATCCACTGTATAATTGTTTCACCCTCTGGTAAAACTTTCGGACATCGTTCCTACCGTAGCACCTCTCCATCTCCTCGATCGCGCGCTTCTCGTGTTCTTTCTTCTTTCTCCTGAGAAGCCGAGTTTCGTCATGTGCCAGCCTGCACTCGTTGTCAAACCATGGGTTTTTTCTAGTTGGTGCTGTAAAACCCAGCACATCAGTGGCAGCGTCTTGGATAGTTCCAATCTTCTTAGAGAGATTCCGGGAGACTCGATCGGCAAAGATCCAAATGACACCAACCAACTGAATGAGTTACGCAGTGAAAATGCAGATCTTAAATCGAGAGTCAATGTTCTGGAAAGCAAATTAAACTAGCAACAACAACAACTTCTCACTAGCTCTGTTGAAATTGTAAGTGTGCCCAATGTCAACCACACTAATGCCCTCACTACTGCACAACAAACTGAAATTGAGAAATGTTACATAAGGAAAAGCCAAAAAACCTCTCCGGACGTAAGATCGATCATCTGTTTAAAGTTCGCTAATCCTACAACAAAACAGCGAATCCAGTCGTTCACAGACCATTTAACTTAACAGTGCAGTAATAGCTCGCGAGTGATTCGGCTTTCATTAAGAAAAGAGCACGGTGGCACAAGTGCCAAAGTTTTGTCAAAGCTAGTGTAGGGTCAGTGCTCTTTACGCTTGAGAACCGGGTTTAATCCCCACTGGGGACGATCCAAAATCTTTCTCAAATGACACGGAAGAAATGCCGCACCCGAAGAGCTGCAGAGGGAAGAGCAGAGTGAAGTGCGTACGTCGGCAGCCGAATGAGAAGAAGAAGAAGAGACGGTACAAGACGTGATGGAGGAGAAGGTCTGTCCGCCTTCAGCAGCAACAGCTTTGATTCTATGCCCTCCGACACTGAGGACGAATTGGAGAGAATTGTTACAGCAGCCAAGCCACAAAAAAGAAAAGAATTACAACAACATGTACAAGAGCCAGCAACACAAAAGAAGTAGAAGCAACAGAACACATCAGCCAACAGCACATCAGCAACAAAGAATGGGGTCAAGCACTTCTCCACTGTTAATTCACAGAAAGAGGGGCGGAGCTGTCCTTGTGGGTGACAACTGCGGACTGTGCGGGATCGAGTGACAAAGCAAAAGCGGTTCTGCAGAAGCAGCCCCCAGTGAAAAAAACCACCCGGGGCAGACATACCCGTCTCCCCTCAAAAGGCCTACGCCAAATGGCGTCTGGCTAGAGGAGCACGGAAAAGCAGCCTTCAGTGAGCATACGATAAAATGACGGATTGGAAATCTTCAATTAAAAGGCGTATGGATCTGTTAGAAGAGCGGGTAGGCCAAATTCTGGCGCTCCTGCAGAACCAACCATGTCAACCATTTTAATGGTTGCGCCGGCAAACGAGTCCTCTTACAAGATTCTTGCAGTGAAGCACATTCATCATCATTATTTCATTTTGGCCGGGGACTTAAATGCCCGTTATGGATATTGGCAAACATGGTTTCCAATCTCAGAAGGGACCAGCTTTATAGCTGGTTTTGCTAGAGCAGTGCTGAGTATAGACTCGATTTGAAGGCAACAGAGATCTCGACCTATACCAGAAGCGGCTCGTATCTGGATCTCCTGCTGTTAGACGCAAGACTGGAGCTGATAGATACAAATGGTGAACTATTGAAACACTTTCGTGTACCTCAGGGACCATTGCGGACTCAGTGCCGAAATCAAGATCTCCAACGATGTTGGGGAATTAAGAGAGTTTGTTCAGTTCCTACAATTTCAGTAGGGCTCGATGAACACGCTTCTCCGGACAAATGACGCGAGCTTTCTTTTCGAACGCGCTCCACATACCGTTCAATAGAAACTTGTCAAACGAAGAGATTGACAATGTGTGAAATGTATCTTATTCAATTGGAGGAGACAATCAAACGAACGATGGACAGTACGATACAAAACTAAAAATAACCAAAACTAGTACCTCAATATGGCAATCGAGGCACTCCACCAGCAAAAGTAGCAAAAGTAGACTCCTGACAAGATTAAAAACCATGCACATTCGGTTTACTGACAGACGAAGTGAAGAAGTTAGGATACTGAAATCGCTAATTAAGAACATTCAGACATTAATTGTCCAGAATTACAGACTTTCTTACTGGAACGATAATATTCGGGCTGTAAGATCCAGCAACCTCAAGCATGTTCCCGCAAATTAATAAATTCGTTCGTACTTAAAATAGCGATCTTCCGTGTCTTAAGCATCCCAGAAAGACGGACAACGAACGTATACTGATTACAGCAGGTATTGATCCCGATAACGCCGTACTCGACGACATTTTCTTTGTGGTTGAAAACACAGCAAGGGTAAGTGGAGATATTTGGGGCGGTATTTCAGGAAGTGTATAAGATGAATGAGTGTTCGCCAGAACCACGACCTGGAGAACCGCATACTGCCTAATATCACTCTTCTTCGTAAAGATCTGCAACAATGGCGATCTGAGAACACTGGCTTTATCGTGTTCAATAATGATAACATGACAGATAATGCCATGAATGAAAAGCTGCCTAGCGTGCTTTTCTTTGTCCTTGCAAGTGCTGGGCAGTAATAATGCCAGCTACATTACTGATCTCCTTCTATTTAGTTTTAGGAGTGTGCTTAATTTTTTGGGACTTATAGAAGGCAATATAAGCCATGATGTAAGTATCTAATTCCATCCACCCCCCCTGTAAGTAACAAAGTGGTTATTACTTGAAGAGAGGAGTATGGCATGTCCTTATTACATGCCAATGGCGAACCCACCCCTGTTCTAGCTAGCTCGTCGGCCCTTTTGTTGCCTGAAATACCACTATACACAGGGACCCAGCCTACGGTAAGTTTGCATCTGACCTGGAAAGTTTTACCATCTTTGATTAGATTGATGGTGTATCTAGAACATTTATGGCCGCCTAACTGTCTATATATACAATGATAGAAAGCTTGTGTATCGGGTTCATTTACAGTAAGCGGCCATCCTCTTGGATTGCTCTTACTTCTGCCTAGAATATACTACAGTGGTTGTACAATCGACGGTACAGAGAGAAGGATATTTCCTGCGATGACGCAAATACTATTAGTCCACTTCTTCCGTTTTGGATCCGTCTGTGTATACTTCCAGATAGGTAGCTTCTCTGACTACGTTTGATGCCCAGTCTTCTCTATTTGGGATGAGTGTATTATACCTAAATTCAAAGTCTACTACGGGCGCAATATAATCTGTATGTTTTGGCATGTTCGCATACTTGATTATTTCCATGTGACCTAAACTGTGCAATTTGCTCCAGCAGTTGCATTCCTATTTCCCGCCAATCTGGGCTCTAATCGTGTAAGGCGAAAATCGTCTCGCGGTAGCGTTTCGACGATAGTTGCGCTTCATATAAACATAAAAAACACTATCGACTGAGAGATATCGTTTTGCCTACCTCGAGTAAACTGAAAACTGAAATTAAATCTCTCTTCTGAAATGAAAATGTGTTAGTGAAATTTGAAAGGAATTAAAGCACATCAGTTTTACGTGAGAGATATTATTTTTAGAGTACTCAAACCGTAACAACATGCGGGATAGTGATGGTCTTACATGAATGAAGTCATCGAAGTGAGTCAAAAGGACGATAGTCGTCTGAAAAGTTATGCGATGAGAGCCCTGATCACTGCCTTGGCATCCACCAACTTCCCGTAAATAACCATGGTTGTGTTTTTGTTATTTTTGTTGCTGTTATTGTTTGAGTTAATTTCTGGGTCCCACGATGGGGGCTTACTCACGGGCTTACTACCCCAATATACAATACCACGAGAGGGTACGTCACAATGGCTTCGTCCCCCCAGAAGCATATGTACATCAAGACGAGCACGGTCTGATACAGGACATAAATGCGGTACTGCTCATCTACCACATAGCCGGATCAACTGTGGATGGGCGACGCAACCACGACCGTTCCGTCGCACAACGAGCTGAGAAATGTGTCCTCTGGTTCAGTACGGCGGTATTCAGGCGGGACACTCGGGAAGTTACAAGCCACACCCAAAAGTACTGGTGGCTGGGAAGCGATGAATTCCCTCGCCGAATCCTTTAGACCCCGGTTAGAAGGACCCCCGCATGGGGAGCAGTGGTTTCCAAGTCTTGCAGTGTATTGAATGTAAATATTTGGGTCTATCACCTGCAACCCATACCCGACTTACTTAGCATAGGGTAGTCTTTCAAGTAGAACACTTGTAAATGAAAAAATGTATATAAATAAAGTGTATATATACATATATACATATATATATACTAGAATGTATATATAATAGAATATATATACATGTGTGTATACACACATTATTTATATTAAGGTCATATGCATATACACATTTGTATAGGGGTATATACATGTGTATATGCATATGTACGTAGGTTAGCTTAAGTTAGTTTGTAAGTTTTATTTTAATGTAGAATGTAAGTTAGCTTCTAATTTTTCAAAGCGTTAATATGGCGTCTCATGCAGGCACAAGCGACTGCACTTAGCCTCTAACAGCGAACTCCTACTCTCACCTCCACGTGGTGAAATCTGGGAGCCGAGCACCTTCGATCGAAGATGGTGTAACCAACCCCCGTGGGACGTCGTTGGCGGCTGCAGACGAGAGAGGGGGGAGAGTGTGCCTGTACCAGGGCTCATCTCTCTTTGTGGATGGCGGCGGAGGAGCTGGAAACTGTCTGGTCAACGGCGGCATCCGAAACTCCAGTCAGACGGAGTTACCTGGTGCGCAGTCCTTCTAGAGCTACTTCGACATTTTCGGAGCACAGGTCTAGAAGGTTCTTTCAGGGCCAGGTCAGGGCCTTGGAATGGAGATGGCGGCGGAAGATCCCTGTAGTTTCAGCGACAACGGCCGCGCTCACAGCCTCAGCGAGGTTACCGACACCGGATAAACCCGGACCCTTCGCCCGAGGGTTGAAGAAAAGGCCCTGGCCTCCCAGTTGGGGGTTGTGCGTGAGGGTAATTCCCTCACCACGTAAAAATATTATGGTTCAGAGACAACCAACTGCGGATACGGATGGAATTAATGTTGACGACCCCAGCAAACGATACAAGGACGAAGATTTTCGGTTCTGCACGTGGAATGTTAGTTCCCTTAACAGACCACGTGCAGCCGAAGAACTCGCGGAGGCCCTGGACTGCTACAAAGCAGACATTACCGCAATCCAGGAAGTCCGGTGGAATGGGCCGGGCAAAAGGAGGATGAGAAACTGCGACATCTACTACGGTGATTGCAACAGGGAGAGGCGCTTCTTGTATGTGGACAGACTTAGGCAAAAAGAACGCCTCATAACAATCCGAATCAAGGCTAAATTCGGGAACATCAGCCTGATGTGCGCCCACGCCCCGACAGAAGACACGGGTAGCTTCCATGATGTCCTAGAAAGGACTTACGATCAGTGTCCCAGCTTCGACACCAAGATCGTTCTAGGAGATTTTAATGCAAAGCTGAAACGTCGGAGAGCTACAATCGCAACGGACTGCTAGGATCTTTGCCGATCGAGTCATAACAAAAAATAAATAATAAATAATAAATAATAAATAATAAATAATAAATAATAAATAATAAATAATAAATAATAAATAATAAATAATAAATAATAAATAATAAATAATAAATAATAAATAATAAATAATAAATAATAAATAATAAATAATAAATAATAAATAATAAATAATAAATAATAAATAATAAATAATAAATAATAAATAATAAATAATAAATAATAAATAATAAATAATAAATAATAAATAATAAATAATAAATAATAAATAATAAATAATAAATAATAAATAATAAATAATAAATAATAAATAATAAATAATAAATAATAAATAATAAATAATAAATAATAAATAATAAATAATAAATAATAAATAATAAATAATAAATAATAAATAATAAATAATAAATAATAAATAATAAATAATAAATAATAAATAATAAATAATAAATAATAAATAATAAATAATAAATAATAAATAATAAATAATAAATAATAAATAATAAATAATAAATAATAAATAATAAATAATAAATAATAAATAATAAATAATAAATAATAAATAATAAATAATAAATAATAAATAATAAATAATAAATAATAAATAATAAATAATAAATAATAAATAATAAATAATAAATAATAAATAATAAATAATAAATAATAAATAATAAATAATAAATAATAAATAATAAATAATAAATAATAAATAATAAATAATAAATAATAAATAATAAATAATAAATAATAAATAATAAATAATAAATAATAAATAATAAATAATAAATAATAAATAATAAATAATAAATAATAAATAATAAATAATAAATAATAAATAATAAATAATAAATAATAAATAATAAATAATAAATAATAAATAATAAATAATAAATAATAAATAATAAATAATAAATAATAAATAATAAATAATAAATAATAAATAATAAATAATAAATAATAAATAATAAATAATAAATAATAAATAATAAATAATAAATAATAAATAATAAATAATAAATAATAAATAATAAATAATAAATAATAAATAATAAATAATAAATAATAAATAATAAATAATAAATAATAAATAATAAATAATAAATAATAAATAATAAATAATAAATAATAAATAATAAATAATAAATAATAAATAATAAATAATAAATAATAAATAATAAATAATAAATAATAAATAATAAATAATAAATAATAAATAATAAATAATAAATAATAAATAATAAATAATAAATAATAAATAATAAATAATAAATAATAAATAATAAATAATAAATAATAAATAATAAATAATAAATAATAAATAATAAATAATAAATAATAAATAATAAATAATAAATAATAAATAATAAATAATAAATAATAAATAATAAATAATAAATAATAAATAATAAATAATAAATAATAAATAATAAATAATAAATAATAAATAATAAATAATAAATAATAAATAATAAATAATAAATAATAAATAATAAATAATAAATAATAAATAATAAATAATAAATAATAAATAATAAATAATAAATAATAAATAATAAATAATAAATAATAAATAATAAATAATAAATAATAAATAATAAATAATAAATAATAAATAATAAATAATAAATAATAAATAATAAATAATAAATAATAAATAATAAATAATAAATAATAAATAATAAATAATAAATAATAAATAATAAATAATAAATAATAAATAATAAATAATAAATAATAAATAATAAATAATAAATAATAAATAATAAATAATATATAATATATAATATATAATATATAATATATAATACATAATATATAATATATAATATATAATATATAATATATAATATATAATATATAACCAATAATAAAAAATATAGTGATCTGTGATAATAAATAAAGTGGCATTTAAGTGACTAGATTGGAATTCAAAGGATTATCAGACAAACTACAAGACATATTGTAATGATTTGATAGTTTTAGGATTTTGGCTTGGACTTTTTCAACATTTGCCAACAAATGTAACTCTTCAGTAGAGAAATGCCATTAGAGATCAAGTATCATTTTCAGCAGTTTATTTTGACAAATTTGCAGTTTGCGTATATGGCTGATTGCACATTTTCCGCAAACGGGACATCCGTAGAACACTATTGCCAGAAAAATTGCCTTGAAAATTATCAATTTATTATCAATACTAAGCTTGGATAGAGAATTTAATGTTAGCATTTAACTTGGATATGTAAGCCAAATGTCAGTGTTTTATAAAATACTTGGCACTGTCTTTCAACTCAGTCTCAGTTCCGTTGATTTGAAGTTTGTTGCTTGGTAAGAAATAGGCTTTTCTTTTTCTAGCAAAGTCGTTGAAGCATTTATTTTAATCTTTATGTAACATCGTAAGCAGATTGCAGATTGGTTACAATATTTGAACCAAAGGCATCTGATAAGAGAATGCAGGTATCATCAGCAACCATAGAAGATTGACAATTATTAAGTTCTGGGACGTCAGAAATATAAACAGTGTATAAGATAGGGCCGAGCACAGATCCTTGAGGAACATCTGCAACGATTGATTACTCGCTTGAAAACTTAAAAGAACGCTCAGATAAAAATGAATCTATGATCTTGACAAGCTAAATAGGAAAATTAAAATACATAAGCTTGTGCAGCAAACCTTTATGACAAAGTGTGTCAAACGCTTTCTCAAAATCAAGTAATACCATACCTGTACTTCTACCTTCAATTAAGTTTCTTCTGATGTGATGCGAGATACGGTGAACCTGTTGGGTTGTGTTATGGTGTGCCCTAATTCCAAATTGTTCAGAAGGCAAAATATTATGTGAATTCATGAACGTCACTTATTTATTTTTAATTAGCTAAGTAAGCTTATCGGTCTGTAATTCTCAGGCAAGCTAGAATTTTTACCCGGTTTCAAGATTGGGATAACATTGGCAGATTTCCAATCTACGGGGAAATAACTGAGCTGGAAACAGCATTAAACAGACCTTGCATAAATTGAACACATTGTTTAAGGAGATGTTTCAGATATAAATTCTTCAACTCAGTAAAATCAGATGATTTATTTGTTTTTAAACAAGAAATTATACTATTCACTTCGGCAAAAGACACAAAATTGGAACTACCATCAAAAGAAGTTGTGTTTAGCAGTTGCATGGAGTGCTCAACTGCAGAAGAAATATTGTTATTGGTAATTATATTGTGAGTCATGCCATGGTAATCGAAAAACTCATTAGCTAAGGCGTTTGCCTTATCGAGATTTGATAGCATCGCAGTGTTTCCTACTTTAAATGCAGGTATATGACAATGTTTCCTTTTGACGACCTTAACCGTGTTCCAGAAGGGCTTGCTACCTTCCGCTAAATCTTGTAGCTTATAATTCCAGGATGTTTTGGTTTCTGGATGGATGGTTTCTGAAATGTGAAATCAACAACTCAATGCTTGCATTGAGTTTTTTCATTTGAGAGAGATAAAAACAATTTTTAGTAGCAATCCAGTCAGATCTTAAGATATTCCTGATCTTTATTAGCTAACTTATGTGAAACGGCAGCGCGTTTCGCTGTCACAACGTTTAACTTTTTTGGGAACAGATTGCTTAATACGCTCTAGTACTGCACTAGTAAATGAACCTACGGCCTGATCAATCATAAATTGATTGTTAGCACTGGTTACATCTTTAAAGTCACCGATTTTTTGCCGCATAAGACGCTTGAATTTGTTCCAGTTTGCGTGTTTGAAGTTAAAGACTAAATTACAAGCTTGGAAAGGAATTGATAGAACTTTGCACAACACTGGCAAATGATCTGAACAAAGATCATTTATAACCATGGGTTGCGTGAAAAGTTCCGGAGTGATTGTCAAAAAAACGTCCAAAGTTGATGGATTTGATCGAGAACTTGTTGGTATATATGTTCGATGCAGTGGAAGAAGTATATGAAATGGGTGACTTGAATTAAGATCAGTAAGCTCGTTACCCCAAGCATTAGTTCTCAGGCAACCCCAGCTCCTATGCCTACAATTAAGGTCACCTCCTATCAAAAATATGTCATTTAAACTTACTAATCGACGCAAATCATTTTTCAGCTCAGAACGCTTTTGAACTGATGTTCTTCTTGCACCCGGGAAATATACTGAAAATATTTTCATTCACCTCCCATTAAAAAAAGGTATTTCTAGATTAATATTTTCTACCAGTCTTGTGCAAATGACTGGTATTAGAACTGCTCTGCTTTTGTGTAACATCTAACAAGCAGCGTAATCATCTCAGCTGTCACTGATTGTAACAGGAGCATTAGCAAGAAAAGGAGCGGTTCTGCTATCTACATCAACGACTCTCTCACGAAGTGCAGCTTTTTATGAAACGAAAGAAGTAGCGAAAAAGAAAGACGTAAAATATGTATGGTTCAGCAATAATCAAGTTCTTGTGAGGAAGGTAGAGGGGGAAAAAGTCATTTCCATAAAATCTTTTAATGATCTTGCTTCGATTTAGCAAAAATTTTGTTCGTTTTTTGTTTGAATCTCCATGTAGTGCATGTTGATTTAGTGAGTACTTAAGTATCAAAAGTTTCCGTTGAAATCTATGTGTTGTTTTGTAATGTGTGTTCCGTTGTAGTGTATGTGTTTTTATGGATTTTATAGAATTCATATATTTAATGTTGTGACTTTTTAAATGAGTTTTCTCATTTTTTTCGATCACTGTATGACGGGGCTCTTAGCTGTGCATCTTCCAATTCCTTCAAAATTAGAGTGAAATATTAAAGTGAGGATTGACTTTGGTAAATTAAAATATAGATTACGGCTGTTACAGTCCATCAAGCCCTTAATATATTTATCGAATCAATGAGGAAACATATTTTATCTTGTTCATTACCTCTGCTCTCCAAAAAATCAGTTAAAAGACTTAAACAATGTTTATCAATGTTTTTCCTAAAAAAAGTAACTGTAAAAACAAACTTATAACGAAGTACAACAAGCATTCCGATAACGAAGCCCTAAAAAGAAGCTATAAAAAAAGTTATGTATCGAATTAAAAATATAGATTCCTATATGCCGTGATGTAGGAACTTTTGATTTTAACTTTAACTTTAAAATTCATTTTTATTTTTTAAATTCATAATCCCTAAAACTAGACAAAAATGATTAAATCTATATTAATATCCTGTCAACTGTTCGGCGTACAGCGTGGTAGATTGTAGGACATCCACTTATGTCCGGAATCAGATTTAGCGAATCTAAATAGAGGAAAGCCTCAGTTGGAATAAAGCCGGTGTAGCGCGCCCTCTCATGATACATAAAGTTCGGCTGATAAGCCCCGAAGATCAGACTGTTGGTAGACATTATACTAATTGCAATGTGTCGTCGCGTTAGTGAAATTATAAAATTGTATACTCTTTTCACGTTAGCGCTGTTTAACAAGACCTCGTTGCGATAGTAGTTCTTGTACTCGGATTAAGGCTTCCGATACAACCGGAGACAGGTCATCTTTTCCATGAGGGCCATGTAGCAGATTACCTTCACCCTGGTATCAAGTTGGCTACTGTAAACCCACAGCAAAGGCTTTTCTAGCATTGGTCAAAGCCTTCTCTGTATGTTTGTTAAAATACAGAAAATGATCCAACCAAACGCCGAGATATCTGACTACACTTTTCACGATTAACGGCTGGCCCTGAGGTTCAACAATGCAGAACTCTTTCCAGTTCATACGGGTATCACTTGAAGCCCTGTGCACCGGGGGACGGAAAAGAACAGTTTCACATTTTAGGAAGTTGATAAGCAACTTCCAGTCATTACAAAATCCAGTTGTTTTATTTGCATCCCGTTGCTGGGTTTTATGACTACTGCCTTCGGTGCTGATCTGTAAGCCACTAGGTTATCGGCATACGCGATAAGGTGCGGAATAGACCATAGAAGATCTACAGTAAATATAGAAAACAATAATGAGGATCCTACAGCCCCCTGTTGTAGACCGTTTTCTATACTAAATACTCTACTTGACGTTACGCCGCCACATTTCACGACGAAGTTCCTACCTGTTATATCATAAATCATGTATAGCAATGGTTTATTTAGCCTAAGTCTGACCAACTTAAGGAAAAGGCCTTCTAACCAGACGGTATCAAATGCCTCTTCCAAATCGAACAGACAGGCACCCGTACACTGTTTTTTATCCATATTCCATTGTGTGTCGGAAACCAACTTTGCAGCAGCATGCACTGTCGAATGCCCTGCTCTAAATCCAAATTGTTTGTCCGGTAGGGTATTATTGTCCTCGACCCATGTCTGTAGAGCTCGAATGGCGAATATAGCAGCAGAACCAACAACAGCAGAGACCACAGCAGCAGAACCAGAAGCAGAAGAGGGAGAGCTGCCCTATCAACGCCTTCGGGGCCGAGACAAGAGACCTGGAAAATCTATGTAAGTGTGCCGTTAAGGGAATGAAGAGCTTAGAAATCCCATACACTATTAAATATAGAATACCTCTAAGGCACAATGTGTGCTGCAACTTCATGGCAGTGCACAAGGCAGTTAGCGAGGGTCTGGCGGTGGCGGGGATGGAGTTCTACTCCTACACACCAAGAGGAGAAAAACCTCAAACTCTGCTTCTTAAGAGCATGGACGCCAATACGGTTCCGGAGGGGGTTGCTCGGTGTTCTGCGCTAGGCGCAGTGCGATGATGTTCAGATCGTGGGCGTGAAGCGTTTTGTCACTGCGGTGGCACGCAGGGAGAACACGCGTCTCCCGATGTTCTTAGTCCAGGCGACTCCCGAAAGCAACACGGATAGCCTCAAGAGAATTAAACTCTTCGGGACCATTGCTATTCAATGGGAGACATTATGGATATCGAAGCACACGATTCAGTGTGCTTGATACCAGAGGTTTGGGCATGCCGCAGCAAACTGCCAAATGGTGGCAGTGAGGAAGGCTGCGTGAGGAAGAAACGGACAAGGTCGAGAATAGGTGCATCCTTAAATGCGTCATTTGCGGGGCCAATGGACACCATGCCAATTATCGGGGATGTCCGAAAGTTCAGCTTTTAAAGAAAAAGTTCGAGGAAAATATTTACTTAAAAACGGTAGGAGCAAGGCCTGTGCTCGCGCTCGAAAACCGCTGTTACGCCGGGAGTCTCCTATGCCCAAATGGCATCAGGCAGATGACCGACACAACAGACAATGCCGACGGCGGCCCCGGTCCTACTGGCCAGGCAGCCTGAGGCCAGCACGGATATGAGCTCCATCGTGCTGGCCATACAAACACAGATGACCCAGATCCAAAAGAGTCTCGCTGAACAAGCGACGCAAGAACAACGGTTCCTTCAATAAGCAACCCGAGTGGACCTTATCAGCTCGTAGCTGTTTGGCGAACAAACACATTGGTCTTTATAATGGCTGCGCGCGCAGCTAGCAACCTTTGGATTCTCACGGTGAATATAAATTCACTATGAGGGACAAATAGAAAACTCACCTTCGGCTACCTGTTAAGATACCACAATCCTGATGTGATAATGGTTAGCGAAACCAAGCTAAACCAAACGCACGCGTATAATAATTATACAATAATTCGGAGGGATCGCACCCATCATTGGGGCAGAGTCGCTCTACTAATTAAGAAAAATATTTCCCATAACATCATGTATAGCAATGAAGCGCGTAGATTTCGGTTGGTAAAGACGTGCATGGCCCGCATATCGCTCTCGGATGGTAAGCGGCTATATGCGATCGCTCTCTATGCACCGGATAATTCAAATCTCGATCACGTTCTCATTCCAGAGCTCGAAACTCTTTTTGCAATCCTACGACTGGGAAGATAACTTCTTTATCATAGCAGGAGATTTTAACTCTATGCATAGTTAATAGAAACTGCACCCGGGGGAACGCCTAAAATAACTGGTTGACTGAGCATGACGAATTGAGAGCAGACCTGCTTTCAACCGAGATACCATTATTTCCAAGAAGTGGAAATTATCTGAAACTACTATTGATGGACAGACGACTGACTTTACATGACATAGATAGAGGCACACGGAACTGCTTAACCACTATAGAGTACGATAGTGATCATCGTGCTTTTTCAGCGATTATCCAGATCCCAAACGAGGTGGTTGAACTTAGGGAATATGTCCAGGGCTTTATCCACTGACTCCGTTCGAGTGCGATCAATCCACCAACAAACAGAGACCTCACAAACGAAGAGGTTGGCGGGTACCTCAGACCAATGGACAATGCCATACTACGTACAATGGACAAGACAATTGCGAAGGTAGTGCACTCCGATGATTCTGATGCTTATCGGCATGGGCATATACCATCGATGCACTTAACGTGCATAAAAAAAGGCTGCTGTCAAGACGTAAACTTTTGCACAGACGGTGTTCTAAGCACAATTGAATTTGAAAAGACAAAAATAAGGAAAAAACGTAAAGGATTTGTAACAAACTAATTTATTTGAGGTTGATGTGAGCAGTTACAATTGATTGAGTCTCGTTTGAGTGTATCAAGTTATTCGAGTGTCAATGAGGATCACTGAGTACGAGATTGTAATAGATTAAATATTAAAAATGTTCCCCCCGTTGGAAGATGGACGTCTTTCAAAAATTGGCAGTGGTGCAACCTTTAGTATTGGTCTGATATATGTGCCTTACGCCGTTTGTATAGTCACAACACGAACCTTATTATCGAGACCAGGATGAAGTTTAACAATCTTGCCAAGGATCCAAGTAGACTGTGGTAGATTTGACTCTCGAAGTAAAAATCTTTAACTTTTGGTGTTGACGATTTCTATTTTCCCCTTTCCTGTAAGCTGGTTAAATATTCCAAGTGGCATCGCTCCCAGAACCCATGACACATATGTTTCAGTTGTAAATGCGTAAATTTCCAAGTCACAACTTGTACAGAGAGGACGCGAGTTGAGAAGCGCCTCGATGCGGGTAAGTAAAGTGTAGAATTCTTCGTAAGTTAATTAATCTTCATCAATGACCCGCCGCAGTTGTGTTTTAATGGACTTCACACCAACCTCTCAAAGTCCTCCAAAATGTGGGCAGGCAGGTTGGATGAATTTCTACGATATGCCTTCAAGTGTTAGATTTTTACCCACACAATCGTTGAAATTCTGTGAATGAAGAAGAATAAAAGTAGTAAAAGTAAGCTTTGCTCCACTAAAATTCGTCCCGTTATCTGACCAAATTTCAGATGGTTTTCCACGTCTTGCTATAAATCTGTCCAACGAACCGATAAATGCTTGAGTGGTCAAATCCCCGACTAACTCTATGTGTATTGTTTTGGTAACAAGGCATGTAAGGAGTGAAACGTAAGCTTTCACGTGTTTATGATTTCCTTCGATAGGTAACTTAAGATTTAAGGGTCCAGCATAATCACAACCGACCTTATTGAATGGCCAAACCACAAGTAACACGCTCCTTTGGTAAGCTACTCATAAATTGCGACAGCGTAGTCTTTCTTTGTTTGAAACAAGTTACATAATTATGTACAATCCTTTTAGCTAGGTTTCTTATGCCTATGATCCAATATTCATTACGTATTAAATAAATAAGCTCTGATATGCAGATTATGAAGATGAAAATGCTGAACGATTAATTCGGATACAAGATGTTTATGAGACGGGATAATAGGATGCTTAACCGAAAATGCTTCAGATGAGTTTCCTATTCGTCCACCAGCACGAAGAAGCCCCAATTGATCAATGAATGGTCCCAAAGCAGATAATTTATTATTAATTGGAAGTTCAGAACTATGTTGAAGAGCTGATATCTAGCCATTAAAAAGCTCCTTTTGGACCTACAGCAAGATAAACGTACGGGACCTTGATAGTTCTTCGGTCATCAAGAATGATGTTCCAAATGCTAATGAATTCTTTCGAGATCTGGATAGCATGCGAAAACAAAACACGAATACTCTTACCAAATTAGTCCATTATGATATCCTAGAGAATCTTTCCAAATTAGTCGATGATGATATCCTAGAGAATGCTGCATGAAGAACTGTATTTTTTTGTATAAATTGAAAACCTTGGCGTGTTTGTTGATTCCAGTTTTCCTTTCTTCGAGTTGAGAAGGGTCAAAGTATTTTCCTAAATTATGTTGCTCGTGCCATTTAGATGAAGATTCGCCCAGCCATTTCGGACCTTTCCACCAGATTTTATGCTCCATAAGTGCCGTAGGAAGGATTCCTCGCGACCTACAATCAGCAGGATTTTCAGTTGAGCGTACATGGTACCAATAGGTAAGATCGAAAGCTTTTTGGATTTCAGCTTTTCGATTCGAAATGAAAGTAGCACACCTAGTTGGTGGTGGTGTGGTGGTGACGACAACCACTGTAAAACTATGAGTGAGTCTGTTCATAAGAAAACCTGAGACATTTCAATGTTAAGGATGGTAACTACGATTTTCATTAACTTTGCAAGGAGGGCAGCAGCACAGAGCTCAAGAGGTGGAATTGTTACAGGTTCAACTGGACAAACTCTGCCTAATTCACGTAGACATTTGGTTTCCCCAAAGAAATACTACGTACTTGATAACAATAGATAAGTTAACCAAATTCGCAACCGCGCACCAATTAAAGGATAGGTCATAATTATCAATTATAGAGACACTTAAAACCAGATTCCAATACTTAGGAAAGGCACATTCTATAGTTACTGACAACGAATTAGGTACAACAATAATTAAGCAGTTCTTTACGGAAAATTACATAAACTTACATTTAACGACACCCTATTTAAAAACAGGCAACTCTGATGTAGAGAGACTACACTCTACGTTGAACGAGCACATTCGACTTTTCAATGCCGATAAAAATAATAATGACGAATTATAAGAAAATGTATAAAATGTATAAGAAAATTGTATGTAAATGTATAAAAATGTATAAGAAAATTGAAAAATTTATTGTTAAAGACAATCATTTGATTGATATTGAAAATAAAAAGAATATTGCAGGACAATATTATATTTTCAAAACTAGAAATCTTAGGTAAAAACTTCCTAACAGAAGAAGAAAACATAACATTTAATATCAGTATCGAAAAATTGAAAAAATATCAGAGGTAGTCTAATTGAGTCTGAGAATAAATTAACATTTCTAATTAAAATTCCAAATTTTTCAATAGAAAACTGCGAAAGATTTATTATTTTTCCAATTCCGAATGATGAAGGAAACCAAATTGTAATAAAAAATAACTATTTTATTTTATACAAGAATATTATGTATGATGACAATGCTGAAATCTATGTAAAAAACTTAAAAAGAAGTGAATCATGTATTGCAAAACCTAATTAAGAACACTTATAGTTCTTGTAAGCTTATTATAAATAAGGAACCTGAAATATCCGAAATAGAAAATGGGCTAGTATTTACGAAAAATATATTTGTCACGAACTTAACAAATACATATAATCATCTAACCTATAAGTTGTCAAGGAATAATGTAATGCGTTTCAATAATTGTACAATCAGATTAAATGAAACATTGTTTACCTATGATAAGGTTTTAATTAAACAAAATTTGTTAATACCAAATTATAAAATTATATATTGTAAAAAACGAGATAGACCTAAAAGATGTATACCTAAACCAGATTAAGACCCGTGAAGTCATAGATGCAGTTAAATACGAGAATAACAGAAAACACGTCCTATCTTATAGCCTTATAGCAGTAATTATTCTTATAATTATCATTTGTATTAACCTTGAACTGAGATCGGAGAAAGTAAAATTTGTATTAAAAAGAGTTAACGATCATCAGGAGAGAATCGAACTTAAGGAGCGAGGAGTCACATATAAACTTCCTCTCACCCCAAATCCATAACAGAACATAAATTCCCCCTTATCATAGATCCCCAACACTGCATTTGGGTATTCCTCGATTCGGCGTGATGGATAGCTGCACACACCGGCTGTATCAGCATTTCTGCAAACATTTGTTTATTCCAAGAGCGAATGCAGATTGTTACACAAATGCTGTGTAAGCACATTCCACTACGTATCGGGGAGAGCATCTTAGGGTGCATGAATGGTTGTGGGATGAACGCTGATGCAGTTCAGTTGTAGAGAGTTCTCCGATCGTAGCTGAAGGATGCACAGATTAAAAAAAATAAAAAAGTTATAAAAATATAAAGCCACACGTCTCTCATTTTCACTATATACGCTTGCAAAAAAGCACAGCTGATGACAACGGAATCTAAGAAGAACAGCAGCGAGCTTTCTCTGCACCGGTGGGCCTATCAATAGAGTATCATTTAGTGACGGGAAATTTCCGACTTTCAAAGAAGCATCGAAAACTACTCTTAAGCGAGTAGTACTACTCCTTTCCTTGATCACAGGACGGTGTGGCAGGTAGTTATACTCAGATGTGGCTTTTTCTAGGTCGGAAATAGGTATCTTCTCCATATGTCCTAAGTCGAGGTATTCCTTCATAAATTTACAGTACTCTGCCTCCAAACCAGCATGCACGCGAAAGCGATTCTCGGTGTGAGCAAGACGTATGAACGCAGCATCAATGGAATTTCCAAAGTCAATTGGTGTAGAAACTTTAAATGGAAGACAGACGCAGAATTTGCCATCAAAAATGTTTTTCAGCTTCTAGTCCATCATTGTATTTAGAGCTATGTGAGCAAAACCCTTCCATTTCCCAAAATCGAGTCAAAGCTGTATCGATATTTAGCTGAGTGTGATGAGAAAAAACACCAGATGAAGAAATGTCTCCCCCTATCACCCAGCCAAAGCATGTCGACATTGCATCTGGATACCCTGCCTTTCCTGCTAATTTAGATCCCTCGAAAACTTGAAAGACTTTATTCATTCCGAGGAGCAAATCGATTTCCGATGATTGAAAAAAGTTGGGGTCTGCCAGGTCCAAGTTAAGGTGAATAGTGGTATCAAAATTAAATGATTTAGGTGGCAAATGCGAAGTCACTTTGGGAGGAATATTTGCGATTAAATCGATTGCTTTATCACTAAATCGAGACTGCACATGCAAGCTAACGTACCCTTTACTGATGCCAACTCCAATTTCTGAAACTGAGCTAACTTCTATGCAAGCATGCTTTCTTTTTAAATCCAAACGTTGAATACACCCCTCCGATATAAAAGAAAGTTGTGATCCACAATCCAATAACATTCTGCATTTTCAAAACAATCTCTAATTTTCACAAGAGCGGTAGGGAGTAATGTTGTTGTCGCCAAATCTGCAGGTGTTACATCCCGTTGACTGAAATGTGTAACTATAAATGAGCTGGGATCTTTTAAGGTAGGCAATTGATTTTGAGATTGATTGGACGACGTTGGAATTGGTGAGGCGCTTGGAAGAGATAGCATGTAGAAGACTATGATGCCTCTTGTGACAGGTACGACAGTTAAATTTCGATTTACATGACGGGACTCGATGACCTGAGCGCAAACAATTATAACATAATATCGATTTGTTTACATACTCTCTGCGAGCTGAAGTATTTAATGCTAAGAATTGTTCACAGGAGTTGATTTCATTCTTTACATTTGTGATATATATTTGTCTCCAATACCTGATGAACTTTGACTGGATTATGGCGCGAAGATTGTGAACGGCATTTGTCTGTCTTCACAAGGACACTGGGTTTGGATTAGAAATCAATGAAGCACCCATAAAGTTGCGAACTAACGCCACAGCTTTTATACCCAGTTTGTCATAACGTGCTTTAAATTTTTTCCCATGCCTCTTTATATTTTTTCCCCGTTAAAGCAATGTGCTTTAAAAGATAAGCAGGTTCGTCAATGAGAAAGCTTCTGAGAAAATGGAATTTTTGACAATGTGATAACCCGTTATTCTTGTCAACCGAACTGACAAACATGTCGTGGAACGGTTTCCATTCAGTGAAATCACCTGCAAGCGGTTTGATGTGGATTTTCGGTAGATGACCAATAGCTGGGTTTTCTTATGACTTTGAATTGTCTGCAATGGATCTTGTTAATAAGTTTGTTTTATTTGATATAGCACTTGTAGGATTTATTGTCACCACGTGCTTCCTTATACTGGATACCGTTTTATGATTTTTTGAGATTTTGTTTCGAATTCTGATAAATCCGCCTCCAATTCCGTTAACGCTTCGGCCTCCTCGCTTACCTTTTCTACCACCTGGTTACGAAGCGCATGGTATTCACCCCAAGTCTCGATTAATTTTTCCAAATGATAATATATAATAAATAGTATCACCTTAATACTCATATCGAAATTGGTATTGGTAATGTATATATATATAAAGATCCGACTACGAAGGACCAAAATGTTCTAGGCAATGAATTTGAAAAGACAAACAAAAAGGCAAAAGATCAACTAATTCGAGTGTCAATGACGATCACTGAGTTCGAGACTGTAGTAGATTAATTATTAAACAGACGGTTTACATATCCAAGAAGTGTTGAAGTCAGATCTCTGAAGTCAGAGATCAAAAACATCCAACAACGAATAAAAATCAATTGCAATTTGGCTGTAAGCTTGCACTGGGTGTAATAAAACCCGGGCTGTACGATCCAGCAACCCGGATATATTCCCGCAAGTAAATAAAATATTCAGATGGAAAGATCAAAATGACATTCAGATCGTTCGACCTCCCGGAACAACTGACAACGAACAACTACTGACCTCAATCAATGTTGATTCAGATGAGGCCGTGCTAGACAACGACTTTTTCGTGGCCGAAGATCCCCAGGAGAAGGTCAAAACAATTGGTGCTGTTTTCCAGAGAGTGTATACGGTCAACGAGGTTCATAGGCCGAACCACGATCTGGAGAACAGAGCCTGGTTAAACCACTTCTATCTGCGTAGCGAGATTAGTCAATGGCCTTCGAAGAGTCACGGTTTTATCAGATTCAATGACGAAAATATCTCAAACAATGCCGTTGCTAGTGATAGAAACCAGATAGTGATTCCCCATGAAGATCTCTGGGGGATCCTTAAATCTATGAAGAAAAAGAAATCAGCTGGGATAGAAGGTATCCCGAACATGTGCTAAACCATCTCCCTCCGGCGGCAGTCGAAATTTACACGGCACTGTTCAACAACGCGCTCAGTAATGCATATAATCCGGAGAGTTGGAAGACAGCTGTGGTGCAACCAATCTCTAAACGGGACAAAGACAAAAGCAGAGGACAACAATATTATACCGGACAATCAGTTTGGATTCAGCGCGGGGCATGACACCACACATGCCGCGTCAAGGCTGGTATTCGACATTCAATGGAATAAAAATAAAAAACAGTGTACGGGTGCTGTCTGATAGACTCAATGAAGGCGTTTCACACCGTTTGGCTAGAGGGCCTTTTCCTTAAGCTCGTCATACTTGGCTTACATAAAACATTGCTATACATTATATATGACATGATAACAGGTAGAAGGTTCGTCGTCAAAAGTGGCGGCGTTACTTCTACCACGGTTTTTAATATCAATAATGGTCTACAACAGGGGGCTATAGGTTCCCCGATATTGTTTGCTGTTTTCACTGCAGATTTTCTAAGGTCTATGCCGCACCAAATCGCGTACGCCGCTGACTTAATGGCGTACAGATCAGGTCCGAAGGTAGAAGTCATTAGTACCTTGTCCCAACGTGACTTTGACAATACTTTGACATATTGCGATGACTGGAAGCAGCGTATCAACTTCCAGAAGTGTGAAACGGTCCTTTTGCGCACCCCGCTGGCCATGGCCTCAAGGGATACTCGCGTAAACTGGAAGAAGTTCGGCATAGTTGACCCACAGGGTCAGCCGTTAGCCGTGAAAACTGTAGTCAGATATCTTGGTATTTGGTTAGATCATTTTCTGTATTTTAATAAACATATAAAGAAGGCTTTGACCAATGTTAGAAAAGCCATTGCTGTGACAAGTAAGCTGTTTTACAGCAGCCAACTTGATGCCAGGGTGAAGGTAATCTGCTACATGGCCCTCATAAGGCCAGTCATGGTATATGGTTGTCCCCTATGGTATGAGTCCTTCCCAGATGGAAAAGATGAGGGTGTTTGAGAGACGGTGTCTTAGGACTTGCCTCCGGTTGTATCGAACACGAACACCCGAGTCTGAGTAGAAGAAGTACTACCCTAACGAGGTCCTATACAACAGGGCAAACGTGAAAAGAATTTTATCATTAAGCTAATAAGAAGTCACATTGCAAGATGTATGACTTCTACCAACAGTTTGATCTTCGGGGCTAACTATCCCAATTATACGTACCATGAGAGGGTGCGCCACAACGGCTTTGTTCCACCTGAAGCACTCCTTTATTTTGATTCGATCGGCCTGATCATGGACACACCAGAACCAGTCTCCGCCTCGCAGCGCCCTGCTAATATGATAACACAAATCGTTTAGTTGGTATAGCGGCACACTTACCTAGTTGTAAGGTAGATTAGGAAAAAAATGAATAAATAAATAAATAAATAGAAACAAAAAAAAGTATGTACACATATATGAAAAAAATAGGTGCACAAGGGCGTGTGGATTATATATGTTACGCATATACATAACATAAAAGCCCTTGTGTACACACATAGATTAAGTTTTTTGTAGGTTTTTGATAGGTAATAGGGTTTAGGTTTAGATGTAGGTTAGGTAATAATAACAATATATAGAGCGCCAAGATTTTTCTTAGTTTTCCTTGCTAGTAAGTCTTCAATAATAAAGTCTGCCCTAAGGACAGTTTAGATGCCAGAAGGCAAATATTAAGTTAGATTACTTTATTTTAGAGTACCCGCGAAGGGTCAGTAAGATAGAATTAAGGACATGAATTGTTAGATATATATTTTCGAGATATATATATTCGATAGATTTTTATGTCGTTTTTGTCATTTTTGTAAGTTGTCCTGGAAATTAAATAAAAATGAAATAGAATAAAGAGCAAATGCTGACTTGATCTCGGTTTTCAGTACACACAGAGACAGCAAAAGTGCGTCCTATAGATCCTTTTGGTTTAAAGAGTTTTCAACAAGAGGTGTCAGAAAAGTTACCACAGGGATAACTGGCTTGTGGCGGCCAAGCGCTCATAGCGACGTCGCTTTTTGATCCTTCGATGTCGGCTCTTCCTATCATTGTGAAGCAAAAATCACCAAGCGTTGGATTGTTCACCCATGCAAGGTAACGTGAGCTGGGTGTAGACCGTCGTGAGACAGTTTAGTTTTACCCTACTGATGACTATTGTTGTTACGACAGCATTTCTGTAGTACGATAGGAACCGCAGCTACGGACCAATGGCACAATACTTGTTCGAGCGTGCAGTGCTATGACGCTATGTCCGCTGGATTATGCCTGAACGCTTCTAAGGTCGTATCCGTGTTGGACCGTAATAATAAAAATGGAGGAATTGTATTGTACGGCAATAAATCATTTAAACTTTAAATTTATATAAACGACAATGAAAGTAATGCCAATGTTCTATATAACATAACATATATGCGTGTATTATTAACCATGTGTCGCTTCGATAGTTATATAGTTAAACATTATTATATACGATGTCAATGAAAAGAATCAATGGTAAACGACTTTGGTAGCAGGCAAGGTATTGTAAGTGGTAGAGCAGCTGCCATACTGCGATCCACTGAAGCTTATCCTTCGCTTGAGATTCGTAAAATCCCCCTTCCCTAGGGGTTAGAATATGTCCGAGGTAAAGCATGCCTGTCGTAAAAGCCGACTAAAAGCCATAGTTTGTTGACACAAACATTTTTTTTTTTAAATGCAATGAGTAAAACGGATTCTGATGAGAGCCAGTTATTGCGTTTGATTGACCCATTTGGAAAAAGTTCAAGTGTAACAAGACGATCTTCTAAAACCACGTAAGACGCAGGTAAACAAATCTCCAATGAGACCGCATTAACGAGACTCAAACATCTCGAACAAGAGAATGCAGAACTTCGGACTATGGTTACTAGCATGGAAGCTCTCTGCAAAGAACTAAGACAATAGCATAGTCAACTAAAAACAGAAAATATGGAAAGGCAAGAAGCCAAGTCCAAAACGAAACAAACTACGAATATTGAGTACCTCACAGATGAAGAAGAACTCGATCGGAAACTGACTGGTTAGCAAAAAGGCGACCAGGCAAAAACAAAGAAAGGCCGGCCCTTCACCAGAGCCTGTCGATAAGAAAGGAAGTGAGCCAAAAAAGAATAATAGTGCTAACAATGGTACTAAGCAACTGAAGGAACGAACACCTCCTCCAAAAAACGTACTCAGAATTAAAAAATATAAAAAGAACTGAACACTATCTTAAGGCAACGTTAAAATACGAATATAAGCTAAAGTAGTACATGGAATATAGACGTAAAAGACTCTGACGGCTACAGAGCACTTTCACAAAAACTAAACGCGGAAGATATTCAATGGCATACATACGAAAACAAATAGGAAAAACTACTCGAGGCATAACTGGAGGACTTCATTCATCTTTCCCAAAAGAAGATATTGCTGTGGACGTAAAATAAAGGCTTCAAGATAGTTGATGCTACCTACTGTCGAAAAAGAAAATGAATACACAAGGGTCGTAAGATGAGACCCAGTCTGCCTCTCTTCATGTTAACGTTCGACAAGTGTGAAAGCATAGAAAACGTATATAGTATAAAAACACTCTTAAACAGGTCTGTTAAGATTGAATCCTTAAGAAACTCAAAATTAATACCTCAATGCAAGTGATGCCAAGGTTTTAATCACACAAGTACTGAAAAAAGGGGGTCGCCGTGGCGTAGTGAGTAAGTGCGTCGACTCCTACGCAGAGGTTGCCAGGTTCGATACCAGAATTCACCACCTTAATAATTCACGGCTCCACCTCTTTCGAGTCACTGACAATGCTCAAAGAGTATTCCTGTCTAGAAAAAGCTTCTCAACTTCGCCGTTCGGAGTCGGCATTAAACTGTAGGTCCCTTCCACGCGTGAAAGAACAATAGCACGCTCAACACACGTGGTTGCTGAGAAGCTAGGCCCAGGTCCACCTCGGACTGTCGCGTCACCCATATTATTATATTAAGTACTGAAAAAAGGGTCCACATTGTGTTAAATGCGTGAGAGGGCACCCATCCGAAGAATGGAATGCAAGCAAGGGGACATTTGCAACTTCCATTAATTGCATAGGGAAGCACCCAGCTAGTTACCGTAGTGGTGAAGTAGCTAAGGAGCTTCAAAAAAGACAAAGCAAATGTCCCAACCAACTAAGCCAGTAAAAAACATTACTTCAAACAGTGAAAAGAAAACTACGGAAGAGCATAATTGCAAGACCGAATACTCAACAAGCACAGTCGGAAACGAAAGTGAAATCAGTTAAGTCATCACACATTGGAGTGAAAACATTTGCTCAAACAGTAGCAGCTCCGAAGGAGAGTAGCAGTAAGCCACTAGTCCCCGTTTCTCGTACCCTCTCCATTATACTGCAAAAACTTGAGGAGCAGAGTCAGAGACTTTTAATACCTCTTCACATTTAACGAAGGAATCTCGTTTAAGTTTTAAAGGTTGCTGTGGCTACCACGCGTATCACCCATCGGAAATTGCAAGAGGCGGGTCATCATTGTTTATACGAAATGAAATTGTGTACAGTTAGCATACATAACAAACAATACCCATATAACGTGTCGTACATTTACTGCCCACCGCGCTGTAAAATTGAACAATACGAGTATGAAAACACATTTCTAAGTCTCGGTCCAAACGTTATAATCAGTGGAGATTTCAATGCGAAGCATTCCTTTTGGGGATCAAGAAGCTTTGCCCAAAAATACAAAACACTGTTTGAAACTTGGCTGCGATTTTTACTAGACAGGGAAACCAGCCTACTGGCCTACGAATTTCACGAAAATTACAGACGTCGTAGATCTCATCGTTATGAAGGGTATTTCGCGAAATTATCTAAAACTGGAAGAAAGCTTTGATCTTAGCCCAGATCATTTTCCAACTATATTGACTTTGAGCGATACGCTCGTGAAAAGGGAAGCGCCGCCTATATTAACTAATTATCGTACAAATTGGCAAGCACTTAGGAACTACTTGCAAAATCACGTTGAACTTATGATACCTTCTCAGCGGTATCACATATGACTTAGAAAGTGAACTTGACAAATTTATTGAAAATATACAATGT
>OZ035873.1:48099300-48104300 GCA_964034865.1 Eristalis intricaria | reverse complement strand
ACGAAAAAAGGGGTCGGTTGTCTGAAGAATTAAATTCGTTGTGGTGATTCCCCTGTACCATTAGTAGGTCGCTGCGAATGTTATCACATTACCGACTAAATGAAAACCATACGAGCCTTCCGAGCGACAGACACTATCCCGAATGTTTAATGGAGAGAGCTCAGCGGACATTTAGGGAAATATTAATTAAAAATCACCTTGGGCCTGCATATATAAAACATGTCATACAAACGAAAAGTAAAATATGAAAATAACTAATATTGTAACGGTCTATTGTAAGCATATGTTGAAATATTAATCAATCAATTTATGCAAAACATTGCACAGTTTTTCATATAATTCGTCAATTGTCACGATTAAGGAAGGAAATTCATGGTTGACCAACGGTTATAAACATTATAATATTGACGGCGCGACAATCCGCGGCTGACCTGGGCATAGCCTCTCAACAACCACTCCGTGTTGTGTGTGATATTGTTCTTTCACGAGTGGAACGGACCTACAGTTTAATGCCGACTCCGAAGGGCGAAATTGAGAAGCTTTTTCTAGACAGGAATGAGTTCCGATGGCACAATATCCTGTTAAGAACCAATCAGAGATCTGAGGTTTGGCCTGCTTAATCTGATCAAACTAAGCGATCGCTTGGGATCGATCATTGGCCATAGTTGTTTGGTAATGAGGCATCCTGTGCCAGATATCCATCCGCGGTTTGGTTGAGCAAGCGTTTCAAGCTTTAGCAGATGTTTTGTAGTAGCGATAGGCATGGAGGGTGGGTCTCCACCCGGAAAGAGCACGGAGTTTGTCCCTTTTCTAGCGAGTTCGTCTGCTTCGCAATTCTCTGGAGTGTCACAGTATCCCGGTACCCACATAATTTGGATGTTAATGTACTTGACCATCTCGTGGCAATTAAGGGAAGTCTTGAATTTAAAAGTGACTGAATCCAGAGATTTAATCGCTGCCTGGCTATCGGAACAGATGATTTTATCTGTGCGCAATATAACATTGGTTTTTAGCCAGGGCAGGGCTTCCTTATTCGCTTTAGTTTCAGCCTGAAAGACGATTTAGTGATTAGGTACTCGAAGAGATAGCTGGATACTTAGATCCTTGGAATAGACACCAACACCCACACCTTCATCCATCCTTGATCCATCTGTGAATATTCGTAGTGGACCTTTCAGCGTCTGGTGTTCAGACTCCCAGTAAGATCTTGGCGGTATGCTGGTTGAGAAATTACTCTCGAAGAGGAGTTTAGGTAAAGTGATGGATATAGAGGCATACCTGCGTAGGATCGTTGAATGTTCTGACTGCAGTTCTTTCCAGCTGCTCAGTGATCTTAATCTAATCGCCATGCCAGCTGCTGTCTGTCTGCCAATTAGTTCTATCGGTGGCAGGCTTAGGAGTATGTTCAATGCTTCGGCGGAGGTAGTCCTCAGCGCCCCGCTAATGCATACGCAAACCATCCTCTACACTCTCTACACATCTACTGCGATGATGTTGATTTTCATATCGAGTGCGGTCCACCAAATTAGGATACCATACAGCAGTATGGGTCTGACTACTGATATCAATAGCCAGTGAACCAATCGGGGTTGGAGTCCCCATTTGCACCCAATGACTCTTTTACAGCAGCAGAGCGCCGAGGAGGCCTTCTTGACACGTTCCTGGATATTTTGTTTCAAGCTTAACTTCGTGTCTAGTATAAGGCCTAAGAATTTTGCACTGTCACTTAGCACCAAGGGGGTCCCCCATAGTGTGGGAGGGTCAAAGTTAGGAATTTCATAATTCCTAGTAAAGGGGACTAGATCCTTTTTTGCAGAGTGACACCTAGGCTGCATTCCCTAGCCAATTTCACTAGCTTGGATATGACAGATTGCATAATATCTCTGATCGTAGATATATATTTCCCATATACTGCTATGGCAATATCATCTGCATAGGCAATGACCTTACACCCAGTCCCATCTAGTTTCACATGTAGTTCGTTAACCACTATGTTTTACATCTGTTCACAGATTTGTGGATCGTGGTATGAGAATCCGGTGGATAAAAGTCACTATAGGCTTTTCGATCCGAAGTCTGTTGAGTGCTGAGGTTATTGCGTGGGTTATGTGTTATTGAAGGCTCCCTCGATATCGACAAAGGCAATGAGAGTAATTTCCTTCTAATCGAGGGATTTTTCTATAGTTCCAACAAGTGAGTGCAGGGCTGTTTCCACAGATTTGCCCCTGTTGGAGGTATGCTGAGAGATCGAAAGTTTGTCTGTGACCATGGATACGTCATAATTCCTAGTAAAGAGGACTAGATCCTTTTTGCAGAGTGACACCTAGGCTGCATTCCCTAGTCAATTTCACTAGCTTGGATATGACAGATTGCATAATATCTCTGATCGTAGATATATATTTCCCATATACTGCTATGGCAATATCATCTGCATAGGCAATGACCTTACACCCAGTCCCATCTAGTTTCACAAGTAGTTCGTTGACCACTATGTTTACATCTGTTCACAGATTTGCGGATCGTGGTATGAGAATCCGGTGGATAAAAGTCACTATAGGCTTTTCGATCCGAAGTCTGTTGAGTGCTGAGGTTATTGCGTGGAGTTATGTGTTATTGAAGGCTCCCTCGACATCGACAAAGGCAATGAGAGTAATTTCCTTCTAATCGAGGGATTTTTCTATAGTTCCAACAAGTGAGTGCAGGGCTGTTTCCACAGATTTGCCCCTGTTGTAGGCATGCTGAGAGATCGAAAGTTTGTCTGTGACCATGGATACGTCGATCAATTTTTTAAATGTCTTCAGAAGAAAGGAAGATATAGGCTTATAGGCCTTAGATACTTTGGGTTGACATGTGAGCATTTCCCAGTCTTGGGTAAGATGACAGTGGGCGTTCTCCAAATTGTGGGTACGTGGCCAGGATCCAAGCATCCTTGAAAGATGTTGACCAGCCAGGTCGAGATTAGGTCTGCAACTTTTTGTAGTTCTGCCGGAAAAAATGCCATCAAGTCCTGCCTTATAGGGCTTAAAGGAGTTGATGGGCCACAGGACTGTTTGTTGGTCACCCTTAGGGAGCTGCGATTGCGGTGGGGATGACTGGTCGGACTGGTTGAATGGGGAGGAGTGTATTCCTCCCCATCACAACAGCCTGGGAAAGTGGGTATCAATAAGCAGACCCAGGCTCTCCAGACTGGAGCTAGTTCATATTTAAAGGTACTGAGAGCTTTGTTTTGAATGCCACCATGGGGGCTTTGGCTCTTCCTTAACTTCCCTTATGGGACAAGACCTGATTAGAGCCTGATTCAGGATATCAGGGAGTCTCTCACTTCCATCCGGCATCAAAGGCGACGGGGCCACGCCGCCATTTTCTGCAAACAGGCTCAGGTATTTTAGATTGATACCTCGCTCTATCTTCCTCCAATTGGCGGAAGAGATGCTGCAGTCATCATCATCCCTGTCAAATACGGCGTAAGTGAGATCCCCTTTGAGGATCTCACTATACGACCGTTGCGGCTCATTGGTGCCCTTGACAATGCCAGCCAGCTTTAACCTTTTTGAGGGGTTGGGCGACGATTCCGCTGATCTGGCCCTTTAAACTAAGAGTCCTTAGCGGCTGTTCCCTCGCCCAGTTCCTAAACTACTTTTATAGCCCAGGCCATGTCCCTTTGCTTCTCCTAAGGGATGCTTTTTTGAAAGGCCCAATAACCTTCGAGCTCTCCGCATCGGATTGCGACTTGGTCTGCTTTTATTAAAGCTCTCAGGGAAGGGAAGACTTCTAGTTAGTTAGTTAGTAAATAATACTATTTTATTTAAAAACAAGTGATTGCTTACAATTTTCATTATTATAAAAGTCTATATGTTTTGGCCTAGAAGCCGTCCACCAGATTGACTTTAAAAGGAAAAAATAAGTTAAGTACTTATATAAATCAAAAAATATATGCTGATTGTTTCATTATATAATGCTCCAATTACTAAAAAAATTGCTTCCTCCAACTCAAGCGTCTGAGCAGCAAAAAATGAATGCGGAACTCCTTAAGTATAGGGTATTTCGCGATGAAGTGCAACACATCCTCACGTTCTCTAAGATTGCACAGGTCGCATAAGATATGAAGCTCCGGGCGATGTGGCATGAAATTTAGCTTACAAACTTCGCCTCTTATTTTAAAAATCATTCTTATTTTTTCTACTGAGTAGCTATTCAAGAAATAAGTCATTTCTTGTAGGTTGTGGTCCATTTTGCTGTAGTAGGCTCTGTATTGAGATGACTGGGCTTCATTTACAAATTTGTCAAAAATTCTGTGACCAGTTTTCTGAAGCAAGGTGTTGATTTCTTGTTTTAAAGATTCCTGTTGTTCGCTTGGTGTAAAATTGAAGCTATAACCGCATTCTATATTTCAAGCACTCCTGCTCTATGGTTGTCCTGTGTGGGGAAATTGTGCTAAGTGTCATATTAAAAAGTAACAAATCCAGCAAAATAAACTTTTAAAAATGATGTTTAACTTACCTTGGTACTATTCTACTTGTGAATTGCATCGACAAGCAAATGTTGAATTGATCTCTGACAGAATAGAAAGGCTAACTAACTCTTTTTTTATAAGATGTAACATACCTGAAAATCCACTCGTTAACGAGCTTACTGTCACTTAACATTGGTTGAAATATTTAACATTTAATTTCTTCTTTTTTTCTATTTTTTATTTATTTATCTAATTATTTATACATATTATATTATTATTTTTTTTCGTAATTATTGTTATTAATTTATTAAATTGTTTATTTATTTATTTATTTATTCATTTATTTATGTATTTATTTACATTTTTTATGTATTTATTTATTTATTTATTTATTTATTTATTCATTTATTTATTTATTTATCTATTTATTTACCTATCTGTATATATTATATCTATTTATTTACATATTATTCTTTTTTATTTATTTACTTGTTATTTGTTTATTTGTTATTTACTTACATATTTATATATTTATTTAACTGTTTTA